>JAKSZP010006755.1:0-151107 GCA_022478985.1 Massospora cicadina
CTGATAAATCTGCAAATCTATGGATAAACTGTCAGTATTATTTGATCATCCCTAAAAAATAGTTGTATATTTCTTAAACTAGCAGGCCGAGACTTATTTTTTATCATCTTGATATTGTCAGGAAGAGTTTAAATCACTTTCTTTAATATCCAACGTCCAAAAAACTCCATTCATTTTAATCTTGACCAATTTTATGGTTTCAACTTTATTAAGGCCTTACAAAGTCAATTGATACTTATTATAGGTGATTCATATGAGATGTGAACATCCTTAAGAATGTGGTTATATAATTGAGGTAAACTAAAATACAGGAAACTTAGATCACCCAAAATTTCATTCATTGCTCGTTGGAAGGTAACTGGAGTGTTACACAACACCTTTGGCATTCTGATGGGATCAAACAATCTTTTTTGGAGATTAGGGCACATTTAGTCAGTATTCTGGTACAGTTCAATTTTCTGATAACTACTTGCTAGATTCATAGACAATAAGTATTGGGAGTCAGAAAGTAACTGAAGAGAATCGTCAAAGCAAGAAAGGGGAAACTTATCCTTCTTAGTAAAAGTATTAAGGCGTTGATAATCCATCACCACCCTATGAGTACCATTTTTTTGGACTAATAAAAGGGGAGAAGCCCAAGGACTACAGGATGGAACTAACAATCCAAAATCCAATAGTTGTCAAGTTCAACCGTCACCTGAGCTTCTTCAATCTTACTCTTTTTATACAATCAGGCGCAAAATGGGGCCACAAAATAATATCAACTTGAATTAAATCACCATCTATTTTATCAAAAACACATGTAGAATTTGAAGTAAAGATCAGAATATTACCCCAATAATTGATCTAATTCTTTACGCTGATCAGTATTTAGTCCAGGGCCAATAATATCTGATGTACCTAAAGGTAGGGGCCTGCTTAAGACCCATATCTCTTAATTACCCAAAACTTTAAATGTTGTTTAATTTGCCAACAACTAATGGTCTAACAAAAGCAACTTTGGGTATTTGGTCCAACATTCATAAGATTTTTAATAAGTTTACTGATAAACCCACAACAGAAACAGCATATGCTAGATCTAAAATCCCCAGAAAAATTGACACTCTCTTAAAAAAGGGGTTTTGTGTCCCTGAATTTATAATAGCTTCCAATTGGGTATTGTAACATGAATTCAAGTGTCCACAATAATTTGAGATTTGGGTGGAATTACTATCGCATTGGGGAATAAAGAGGCATACCTTCATACCCATCTAATGATTTAGGAGGCAGTCAGAATCTAGAATAACTTACATGATTCTCTACCAGATCAATTTTATGTTCTTTTAAGTAGACATGAAACTCAAATTTTAGTTTTATCATGAGGAGTTTTTAAATCATCAGCACATTATGTCTGAAAAGAGAAGGAATCCTTCAGCATAAGAGATTTAGGTACTGGATTCTAAAATTTGTGTACTGAGCAAGAGATTGTAACTTGAATTATTTAAAATAACAGCAGAGATTGTTATCAAAAATTTCCCACTCCACATATAGGTAAGGATTACACTACAATAGCTTGAGTGCAAAGAGGACCAGCAGTAACATATTCTATATTGAGGTATTTTGGGTTCCATCTCATCTGGTACATTAAATTTAAAAGTCATGAAAATTACGGATGAGCCACTAGCCACAATGGCTAGTACTGGAATCTACTAAAATTTCACTGCTACTTAAGTCACTAAGCTACTAAATTGTGGGAGCTAAGTGAGTAATAATAGTGCCTCATTGACTGAGGAAAAAAGATAAATTAGAATTATTATCCTTTAAAGACCCAATCACTTCCTAAGTTTCTAATAGAATAACATATCCAATATTATAAGGTAAAATATGCTTAAATTGATCCTTAGTAGTATTGTCAAAATGTAGAGCCTCTTCTTCATGGTGACATCTTTTCCCACCATATATGAATGTCATTTCCAACAATTTTGGGCCTGTTGATGGGTTTCACTACAATAGATACATCGGACCTCTTTTTTTGACTCTACCACATATACTTTGGGTCAGTTAGAGGTGGTAGGAATTTTGTGAACCCATGTCTGGAAGTTTTAAATTACACTTCCTATGGGGCTGGTTTTCTCTCAAAGTTACTTTAGGTGGATTCTCTAAAAAGTAATAAATTAAAGTAGAACAGGTTATAAATCGACCTAAATTTTACTATCAAAAGGATGTGATATTTATAGGTTTTGAAACGGCTCATAATATATCAGAGCTAATTAATCTCTGTGCGATTGAATCTTCAATCAATTGATTAAGATAAGAATATTTGTTTATATTAACCTTGATAGAACGAGATATATTATGCTCTTCTTCTGATGAGGCTGGGGGAATCAAAGCATATAAAATAATTTTTGGAGACAGGAGAATTTGGTGAAATCCTGACACCAAGTTACAGATAAATTTTGATAAGAGCTTTTTAATATCCTGGATGTATTTGAAAGTACGTTTCAGGACAAACATGTGGAGGCAAGCTTCAGTACATGGTTCTAAGTCTGAAATTACTGCTGTGGCATCATCCAGATTAATTCTCTTAGTAGTCACCAAAGGTTGAGCGTTGACATAGAAGCAAATAGCAAAATCAGAGGGACTTTTTCGTTGTTCTAATGAATGCCCATGAAAGCCTGATTCTGTTTTAGAAGGTTTTGGTCATTTCCAAATTCATGGATTAGAGTGTTTGAGCTTGACTCCAAGATTGTCATTCCCAGAGGTGAGGGGCCATTATCTCTCAGTCACAATACTTAAATAGGTATAAATATGTTTTGGATTTTGTTAGTTAATTGCTTCTTCTATCTCACATTTATAAACATTCAAAAAATCTAGAAATACTCTCATGTCTTAGAATAAATTTTTCTTTAAAACTAGGTTTAAACGAAGAAGTCAGTATGTTCAATATATATATACTCAGCGACCATGCTGAGGCAGAGGATTAAATGTCAGTTTCAGTCAGCGGAGCTGAAACAATGAGTTGTCTTTGGATATTCTAACTCTTTTTTGAGTTTCTCTACACATTTGATCTATGGAGGATGCTGAATACTTTTGCGTGAGATACTCCCTCTAATTCTGAATCTCAGTTCAATGGGCTCATAATTGAGATTTACATTGGCTTACTTGTTCATTAAGGCGTTAAATTTGTCATCCAAATTACATGGATCTCATAAGCAACATTGGTAAATGCAACAAAGCTATCCATTCTAGCAGACAAGGCACTCAAAGTAAGTCGAGGGTCAAAGGAACTTCCATTGAGGCAGACCTTACATCCATTAGCCACATTTTCCAATTGAGACTTCAAGGTAGCTATAAATTTGGGATATCTTCTAGTTACAAACCATCATCTCCAGATACAGGGATAGCTAGTCCTGGAGGTCCTGGGGCCCTTCTCTTCCATCTGATCCAGAAGGACCTTCAGGTCTCCTGGGCACAGAAGGTCCTTCTGAGGCGTCTTATTTGGAAATACCTGACAACGTTGCTGCAAAGATCATAACATGACCTCAATTTATGATAATTTTCTGAGCCAAACCAACATCATATTCTTGGAATCGTTAATTGAAATGATCATCAGATACCCAGAGATCCCATTATCAACTAAAGCAAGTTACATTTGAGCTTCATCTATCAAACGTAGATTGTTAAGAATTTCATTTCAGTTGTCACAAACATAGGCTAAAGCATTATTATAGAAAGTTTACCACTGCCAAGTGTAATTCATGAGACATTTCTAGTTGTCTGTTTAACTAAGAATGATGTACTCCAAAGATCTGAAGAAAATGATGAACAGAGTTTTTAAAAAGATGACAAAGGTAACAAGTACCAGTTAACAACTCAATCACCAGTAATTGGTTTTAATTATACAATATGCGCATGATAGATGGTACCTTGGAAGATCTGGAGTGGAGTGAACGATCTCCATTGAAATAAAACTCATAAAAAAATTCTGAATTGTATTTACAATTTTGTTACATGAACGCAATACTAATGCTGATCAACGTTATGGGTAATTAATTCTAAAGTAGGCTGGATTTCCAAGACTTAAGGCTGCTAAGGAGTCACTTCATATCTAGATGTAGTTAATCAGCTAGTCGCACTTCAAGCATGATTTTGGTTATTGTTTTTACTGTTGTTATTCTCCATGGCGTAATAGATATTTTTGCTTTGCAACATCATGGAGGACCCTATAATGAACATCACTTTTTCTATGAACATGGGAAAATAGTCAACTGGATGAATTCAATATCTCTCAAGGCAACGGTAAAGTACTCAACCAGCTGGGGAATCAGAAATAAGAAGGCCCAAAGCTGTAATTCCAGAAGACAGGATATCAACAATAAGTAGTTATAGAAGAATCACATAACAAATTTTAATTAAAAGATCTTAAGGAAAAACAAATGATGTTTATCTAAATAACAACTTCGAATATATATAAAGAATTAGGATATAGTTTGATGAGATGGAATATTATGCTCTCTTTGTATAATATCTTTCATCACCCGTTGTCAGTCTGCTATTTGAGATGATTTCCAAAAGGATATTGGTGGTTGTTCATTTTATTTTAGAAGCTTTCACTTTGGTGGTAGCTAAAGGTTCCACTAATCAAGTTTTAAGTGCTGAAATGACTATTTCATCAATCAATTTATCAATGAGGGAATGTTCTTAAGAAGTAGAGTTAATTTTATCTCATTATTATTCCAATGTCTGACATTCTCATTGTAACGGAACTTGACATTCATTATGTATGATGTTGCGGCCATATTAGAAATCTTAGCAGTTTGGTGTAGGAATTTCACCACACAAAAAAGCTTCTGACTTCTTTTCAGTCTTTAGGGCTGGATCATTCCTCCACCGCTTTAAAATATCTTAGTAAATGGCAGTGTCATCCTTAAGTATGACCTTACCCATAAATGATAAACATGTCCTTTTTTGAAACTTGCATTTTTTTGGCTTAAACAAAGGTTGACCCAGTCAATTGCCTCAAACATATTTTAGATGTCCGCCTGGTGCTCCTCACTAGACTTAGAGAAAAGAAGGAAGTCATCCATTTATGTAATACAGCGCTTCCAGATGATGTCCCCTAACACATAGTTTTTTTCTCTGTTAAATGCTGGAGCATTCTTTACCCTGAGTGCATGACAGTTCTCAACCTTCACTGAATGGCACTTAAATGCCATTTATTGCTTGTGTTTGGGTGCTACCAGCACCTGGTTGAAGGCGTCAATGAGGTCTAGCATCAATAAGACTTGGCTTCTAGTGAACATTAGTGAGATTTTTTTCCATCATTAGTATGGGATATGGGTCAGGTTTGATTATTGCGTTCAACATCTGGTAATCTATATAAGGTCAGAGTTCCTCACTTGTTTTAGGCATAATTAGAATAGGAGAAAGTAATGGGACTTGGAAGTCACAATAAATTATTTTTACAAAAAATTCTTTACATTACATGTTAAGCGCTTCCTTGGCAAATAAAACTAATGGGTACAGAAGGCATCCCTGCGGAAATTTGGCGTTAGGTTTGAATTTATACAATAAGGAGTTTAGTACTTTTGGAGATTTATTAGTGGAGTGATTCCGCCGGTATAGGTGTTAAAAGTCTGGACCACTTGTGGATTTTTAATGTCATAGCTATGGCTTGGTTGCGTTTATGTCAGACCTAACCTTGCCAATAAGATTAAATACCAACATGAATGTGGGAACATCCTTAGGATGTAGCGTGTTTTGGCACTAATCCACATTAAATAATGGTAATACTGGTGCCACCACCACATGCCAAGAATTATGGGGCGAAGTATCTTCCATATCTTGCATAAAAATTCCAAGAATTGGTTAAGGCCCCTGATGGAGCATTACCTGAAATTAGATCTCCTGACGTATTGATGACTTGTGATATCTGCAAGGTTGAAGCTCCCCCTAATGCACTTTTAACCTCAGATTATTTGCTAACCCTTTGTAAACTACTTATTTTACTGCACAGCTTCTGACTCTAGCATGTTAAAGAAGGGTGCAATTGTAGGTAGACGATCAGCCAACCTATTCTTCTCTATAGATGAACAAACCCCACTCAGGTATCCACTTACTGAATTATATGTAAGAATAGATTAGATATTTGATCCTCTAGACTTCTTGTTATAAGATATATATATAATAAATAAATAGAAGTAAAAATTATTTCATCTTCTTTATTATCTACTAAAGAGTTATAAAGGTAAGATAGCGCTCAACCATTTGGTTGGCGCCTTTATTTTTTTTTAGTACTAGATGGTTTGGCGCCTTTATATTAAAAAAGCTTTTTCACTGAATATTTTAACCCCAAAAATATACAACTATTGATTAACTTCTTTGGTCATCCATCCCCCTAGTCAACGCTCATCGTTTACTAGATTATAATCTTTCCTAGATCAGTTTACAAAAATAGCGCGTTCCATCAGCTTTTGCCAATTTCAGTAGATTATCCGCTATGACTTAATAAACATACTTAGTAATGGAACTACCATTTGTGGTAGGTAGTTACACTTGGACTCTCTTACTAGATAATACATAAAAAGCGCTACTAATGCTTTAGTAGCTCCAACAATCCTTATCAATTAGTTATTTGACCCAGTTAATTTATACTGCTGATGATCAACGCAATGAAACAATAGTTTGAGTTACTACATCGATGAATCCCCCCTTGGGTTGGGCCATCTAGTACTAAAAAAATAGTTTGAGTTACTACCAAGATTGAGTTCTATTAATATCCCTCTACTAATAATTTATCAGAGAACGGAACCAATAAACAGTCATTAATTATTGATAACTCCAACATCCATTGAGGTTATTTCTTTGTAATCCGACCTCTATAGTACAAGACAGAATGGACTGATATCTGGATAATTTGGGCATATGAAATATTAACACATCTTCTGGCTTGACCAGATTATCCAACAACAACGTTTTTTAGGGGTCCAAATATTCACGTTTTCTTTGCCCTTTAGCATTTACTTCTCGTCATTCCTTTTTTTGGTAACAGAAAAATTAGTCTGTAAAAGCGTCCATACTTCTGGTTATCTTTGCTAATCTGTCACTACTTTGGTAGTGTATTCCCCTCCCTTAGAGATATCATAGATGGAAAAATCTAACAACAATGGCACTAAGAAAAACAAAATATAGTCATCTGTCTATATTTTATAAAAATTGCTATATCAATGTTCTTATTATACAAAATGGTTATTTATTTAAGGTTTGCCAACCAGAGACGTACATTACCAAAACTAAAACTAAAAGCAAAAACTAACGTAACTAATTGGTTCAGTTAAAACGCTCAAATGAGCAGATTGAGTGAAAAATTCGAACAAAACAACCAACCAGGTGGGCAGTGGAAACCACTTATCCCTCCATGGCGGAAGGAGAGGGGGGATTGGGGGGCTCATCTTTGACAGCAGCTTCCTTTTCCCAGAATAGGGTACATATCAAGGAAGACAGTATGGGCGTCAGGGTATTGTAGGAATGTCGTTCAATATCACCAATAATTGGTATCTCATGAAAAATTTCCAGCTGAAAAATGGCACTGATATCTGACTAAAGCTATTTCAGCTTTAATGTGGGCATCCGGGAGTTTGACAAAAGTGGTAATATTGGTTTATGTAATTTTAGCTTAAGGATTCCGTGCTACCATTACCACGTTCTGGATAGTGTCATTAACATTTTTATGTAGTTGTTTCACTGTGATTTTACTCTTTTGAGTAAGACTTTCAGGGATAACTGGAGGTGGAATTTCACCTGTGAGCATCGCCAATGATTTGGTAACAGCTTTACAAAGGGGATGACAATCTGGTGTTGCAGTTGCTTAGAATTCAAGCTGGTGATCACTGCAAAAGGATTCAGCATTTGTCCTTGGGGTATATAGTTGAGGAGGGTATTTGGTGTCCTATTCTGCATTAAAAAACTGCTCAAATTTCAGAGATGGTTCTTCAATGAGCTTACCTGATTTGTCAATTTCAGCTAATAACTCCCATAGGTTCTGGTTGAATTGATTTGGGGAATAAGCGTATGGTTGAGGTTTGGTTGATTCATTGGAGGAAACATGGGATCAAACTGGGGTCTAATCCAATGCTTGATTGGAGTAACCATTTGTGGCATTGGGGCGAGGAAAAGCTGATTGGGGGCTGCAGGTGAAGCTGCAGCAACAGGCTTTAAGGAAGGGGAGGTAGGAATGTACCCCATGTCAGAACTTGTACTGGGTGGGTGGCGGATTGGAGATCAGTGAATGAGTAATCTGATCCATCAGAAGTGGCTAAGGAGGGGCACTTGCAATTATGAGTGGTCCAACTTGAAACACGATGGAGAGATCATCCGCCCACCCTTGAGATGGGCCCAAAAGGGATGGTTTAGAACTGAAGGAATAATAGCTTGAGGGGGAATTGACACAGCTATTTTTCTAAATTTAGGTCAAATTTTTGGCATACACCTGAGGCACAGTGAGTCGTGTGGCCCCATTTAAACCACTGATTATAAGATGAGGTTGGAGTCATAGGCTTCCAAATCATCCATCAGCTCCTGGTGGAGCACTGCAAGGGGGGTGGGTGGGCAAACCAGAAAACTAACCACCAAAGTGATGTCCACTGGGAACTGGGTTCGAGTTGTGGGAAGAGGGGTGCCCTGGAATGCCAGGGGCACATTTGCTGCAGTGTCAGCATAGCTTCACTTGTGAAGCCAAGGTCAAAATACCCCTTATAGGGGCGGAAATCTATAAACCCGGTGGGTGTTAACACCGCCTATGCCATTTCAATAATGGCTTGGTTGTGGTATTAGAAGAGTTTCCTATAGTTGACCTTTAGGCCATAGCGCATTTTGCTCCAGGGGAGCACCAGGTTGCAGCGAGGCACTACTTGGGTATGAGCAAGGTGGGCGTCAAGATTCTTGGGAGGAACAAATCATCCCATGGGTTTGGAATGACTGGGTGAGCTAGTCCAAACGCGTTTTCCTGCTGGAAGGAAATTGGCAGAGGGAGTTTCGCTTCTGCCCCACACTGGAGCTTGCTGGCGGAGAATCTGAGGACTTTGGAGCGAAACTAAAACGTGCAATTAAGATTTACTTTTTATTAATTCATGTAACTTGCTCGCAAAAATATGCTGAGTGGAAATAGAGTTCTATTATACAAAATAGTGCTTTCCTTCTTTTCTCTTATTTGATCATATATAAGTTTTTTAACTGTATAACAGCATTAGATGCTGAGTCCAACATATGAATTAATTGAGTTAACAAATTTAGGAAAAGGCATTTATGGCACAGATAGGAATAGATCAATTTTCATTATCAAGCTTTGACTTATGCAATAATTCGTCACACTTGGCATTTATTGTCTTCTTAGATAACAGGCGTGCATAGGGTCAAGTGACCTCCTTATTAATTTCTGATTCAGTAACATTTGATTTGGCTCTAGAATTGACATGAATATTAGGATTCACTACTTTTTAGAAAAGGCTTGAATAACATTGTGATTTAAAAGTTTGGAGTTGTCTATCTATTTTTGAAGTTTATCTGGCAGAACTGAGCTATCTTCGTATCTAGAACGTTCCACAACTAGACTTCAGAGCCTTTCTTGTTTCCTTTTCAGGTGGGTAAATCGTTTTCACCTGTTCCTTAAGGGTTTCCCCACCATTGGTGGGCATAATGTACCATTTTTCCAACTTTATTACAGGTGGTTTGTAGCCTGTTGTTCCCCCTCTATGATTATTGTGCCTTTTCCCCATATTTATAAGTTTCTGGGCTATTTATTCCTGACATTAAGTTTCCCTCATAGGTTGAGTATCTGAGTTAGATGTATTATTGAAGTTCTAATTAGGGGCATCAAACATGGAGCCTAACATCTTAAGATGGTATATCTTTTTGAGAGTAGAAGTTTTATTGGTCAAGGCTGAAACCATGGCTTGGTGAAGGTTTCAATAGATTTGAAGTGTCACTTATATGGAGAAACGAGTTTCAAAATTAGCTGATACCTTTGCACCCATCAATATCTGTGTCTTAGTAGAATTGTTCACCAAAAGCTGTTAAGGATTATTCTTTTAGAAATGGATACCCACAAATAAATTTTTCCAATAGCCATCCATTCAGGACTACTAAACTCATCCATTAACGCCTTTTTTCACCTTTATAGGTCCAATTTTCTCCATTTAAATGAGTAAACACTAAATTAGGGCAGTTGGTACCCAGAAGTTAAGCACATTAACAGCCCTTTACTGATCATTATATCCAATTATAGTCAATTCTACTAATTAAAAGAATTCAGGGGCTTTATTCCAATCAAATATGAGTAATTCCAGATTGTCACAAAATTCATCAGTATCAACTGTATTGACTGTAGTATGCGGGATTTGTCCAATAATTTTGGTAACCATGGGAGTTTTTCTGGTGTCATCTCTGAAATGGAAGCAAATGCACTTAGCATTCTCTTTTAAACTTAAGAAATTCCCATGCCACTTTCCTCATCTTCCTGTTTGTTCTTACCCAACTCTGTCTCAAGTTAGTCACATAAACATTTGTGGATATTTACTTCTTTTTTTAGCACTAATGGTTCAAAATCCTAAAGGGGGAGCCGCCACGCATCTTTATTTGCAATTGGCTAGACAGAGATTATTTTTTTTAAAAAATTCTCAGTATGGCACCTCAGCTAACAGCCTAGTAAGCTATATCAGTGATATGGAAGCTAAGGGAAAAGTTTTTTTGGCTTCCAATTTAGCTGGCGGACCATGTTAAACAACACCATGGAAGGAGAATCTGCAGCATGAGGCATAAGGAGGTATAATTGTGTGGTTTCTTCGTTTATGAGACTGGTGGTGTTCATCGTCTCAACATATTGAGCAAGTTGATGCTCAGAAAAAGTGATGAGAGCAGGCACACAAGTGAACGACTTGATGTGCTGGTTGGTTTTAAAATAATTGGTATAAAAAAGAGAGGTTTTTACTGCATTGATGCAAATTCAGCTCTCACCAAAAGCAAGCTCATCAATTTCATATTTTGATTTTAATCAAAATTATAGGGGAAGATTTGGGATTGAAGCACCCTAAACTAGGGGTTCCATTGCCCCATCAATCTTCTGGTGAAATAAGGGTGAAGACAGGAGCAGCTGTGGCTCCACGGTCATTTTATTTAAATTTTTATAATTAGAGAAATTGGGTTTTGAGCAAAAATGTTGAGAGTGAAAATTGAATTGATTAGTAAAAGTTCCTTAAAGCAAAATCCAGCTTAACATTGAAAGGCTGTTTGCTATTGTCAATCCCTTCAAGACACTAAATGGATTTTTGCTCGGCCAACGTTGGGCCAGCCATCAGAATTGGAACAGTGGCAGGAGCTCATTGGCTTCATACTGTCAACCACATTTGCTCAGCTGAAGCTGATTAAGCTATTGACTCAAAATCATGCAATCCAGTCAAAATTTTAAATTTTTAAATTTTGAGGGGCGGCACTTTAGAAGCAGTACCAGAATTCCATAAGGTTGGAGGTGGGAAGATCAAGCTAAATTCAATAAAATTGAAGCGAGGTGGCGGCTAAAATGACTCCAGAGGAGGGAACAGTGGGAGTGGCGAAGGCGGAAACAATGAGGCACTTGCGCTTCAAATGGTCAAGTTCAAAGCACCATGGGCAAATGGTGCATCCATTATTGACACGCGCCCAGAATGGGTAATCAGGGGCGGATCTGATCACCATGCAAGGGGGAATCACAAGGTAGGTGTTACAATGGAATGAGTGGATTGTCACAAAGGGTGAGGCCCTGCCAGATGATCTGCCCCATTTGGAACTACTAACTGCAACACAGGGTCTACGCTGCAAATGGCCAAACTTTCCATGAGTTCATGGTGGATCGTTTATGAAAAGGTGAGAGATCAACTCAGCGAGCTGGAGCACTAAAAGACCTCATCTGGGATCTTGGCATGAGCAGTGGGGAGTAGGATTTCTAAAATAATAAAGGCAGCTTGGCTGCTGCCACTGCATTGGAAACAAGACAGAAGCCAAGGTCAAGATACCTTTTAAATTGATGAAACTAATGAAGCTGGCAGGTTTAAAAACCACTGTGGCCAAATCAATGATGGCTGCACTTGCACATGGGAAGAGATTCCAACGTTAAACCTGAAGTCTAAAACAAAAAATTTCTCCATGGGAGCACCAAAGGGCTCTGGAGCACCTTATGAGAGCTTGCAAGGTGGTGGTCCAAGTTCCAAGGAGAGACATAACGTCTGGTAGCATTTGAAAGCAGCAGAGTCAGCATGCAGTGCTTCAGAGGTGGATAAATTACACCAGATGGTGGCGCACCACCACCCCAAGATGGGGCAGCAAGCATCAATGGCATCGATATTTGTAAGTTTCTCCTTGATTGAGTGCTATTTACTGTTTTTTAAAATATTCAAATGGCTTCAATTTTAGTTATCAAAGTGAAGAGCTGGGAGGTCTCTAAATCTTATAATTATAATTCTTAATTTTTTTTCTGAGGTACAACAACCAGGGGATAAACAATACAAATATCAAATAGCATCAAAAAGTAAATTCCACACCAAAATATTATTAGACTCGAAAATGAATGGACGAAACACAAAAATGATAAAGTAACAAACCAGGTGTGTCAGCGGTGAACCACTTATACTACCATGATGGATGAGTAGGGATGATTGGGGGGCCCATCCTCAACAGTATCTTTACCCCAGAGCAAGGCATGAGCCACAGCGGAGAGCTGAGTCTCTACTTCTTAAAAAACTGTTTCTGTATTCTCCTAGTTTATAAGTTCTTCAAACTTCAATTTCAAGTCTCAACTTAATCACCAAATAATCCTTAATAATTTTCTTTTTTTAATTTAAAACCTTCCATTTAACTCATTAGTCAAATTTACTATGAGCTCTGTTTCCTCCTCAATCTTTGCAACTTGTTCTTCCACTTTTGTAAAATCAGCCTGCGTTGCTGACTCTTATAGTAGCCTCATTATATTCTTCAATTTTTTCCATCTCTTTAATATTTCTTTCTTGATGAACGACATGTTACCCATACTTCTAATAGCTCAGCTACAAAAATCCCCCTGTAGTGAGTATCACTTGTAAATTTTTCTATTTTATTGCACAGGTTTTGACTCTTGCATGAGAATAAAAAAAGTTTGCCAATTGTAGGTAGACATTCAACTAGTTTATTCTTCAATACAAGTGATTTCACCCTCTCAGGTATCCCCTTATACATTATTTTTAGTGCTAGTGGTGCCAACTTAAGATGGGGGTCCTCAATGCATCATTATTTGGATTTCAACAAACAAAGGGATTACTAGATAGAATATAAAAGTCCTAGAATTTTGCCATGAGGTTTACCTAAGCATTTATACTAGAAGTGGAAGAGGGGTCAGGGGGAATTTTGTCCAGTGCTACTTCTTCAGATTCTGGAAAAATGCAGAAAAAAGTGGAGGGAGTGTCAGCGGTGTGGGGTTGAAGGATAATTTAGGGATAGTTCTCATCAATGAGCCCAGAAATGTGCATTGACTTGATGTATTGGGTGAGTTGGTATTCAGCAAAAGTTATAAGCTTTTAAACACAAGTGAAGGATTTACTGCGTTGGTAGTTTGGGGGTATTTGGGGTTAAAAAACAATGATCTCACCTCGTTGATGAATGCACAGACTGCTGCAAATGTGAGTATTACAACATCATATTTCTCATCATCAGGGAATTCTATAGGGAGGTTAGATATGGGATACCCCTAACGAAGTGGCCTGATTGCCATAAGGTTGTCTTAGCGAAGGAGGGAGTTGGTGTGACAGCGACTGCATCAGAAGCTTTTTGGTGATTGTTTTATAAATTAAAGATCTTTTATGAGGACGGAAATGGATGTGGATTAGCTAGTTTTAAGGTGTTGATTAAGGATTCTGACCAGTTAAAGTCAGGTTTAATTCCATAGGATTAGTCTTCACCATTAATCCAATTGAAAGCCTTGAAAGGATTTGACATGTCCAGTGCTGGGACAGCAAAAGGGGTGGTTGGGTGTCAGATGCTAGTTGGTCATGCACAGTGTACCATGGCAAAACCTCCAGAGCATGAGCTGCCATCTTCTCAGGAATGGGTCAGGTGGTAAAACCTTGGTTGGGCAGAGTGGTGGAACAGCGCCCATGGTGATCAAGGGTTGGGGACAGAGGACCATCTTCATTTAAAAGTTTAGTAAGATCAGTAGCAGGGCTTAAGACAGAGAGAGGAGAGGCAGAAGCAGCTTCAGAGGAAAACGTTGGGCATTGCACTTTGGATGATAAAGAGCAAAGAATGTCAGACAATCTCCTTCTTGACTTAAGAAAAATAATGTTGGAGGTACAAGTGCCCCCAAATCTTCTACCATGATTGGCCCATCACCTACCCAATCTCCAAATAATATTGTAGTTATCAATGATATGAGTATCCACGGCGAAAAGACCTTGGCGGATTCTTGGTGGAATCCTAACTATCAGAAAAATATGGTTTATAACAAAAAATGGCTTAAAAAGGTAATAACTAATAATAGGACTACTCCAACTTCTCAGCTAAATTTGGGGTGTTCATTACCACATGGGTTTGATCACCTCCAAGATGAGAAGATATTACTCAACGATGAAAGGGTGCAAATTAACCTATCATTACCACACAAGTCTGACCAACGCTGAGGTGAGAAGATTTTACTCGATGATGATAGGGTGCAAATTAACCAATCATTACCAAATGAGTCTGACCACTGCCAAGGTGAGAAGATTTTACTCAACGATGATAGGGTGCAAATTAACCAATCATTACCACACAAGTCTGACCACCGCTGAGGTGAGAAGATTTTACTCACTGATGATTGGATACAATTCATCAAATTGTTACCACATGGGTCGGTTTTGCCTCACATATTTATCTTTGATTTGATGGGCTAAAAGCCTATATTTCCTAATTTGGATGACTCAAATTTATATACTTTTTACTTAAATACCCATGGTCTCAAAATTCAAATTAGTTTAAATAGAAATTACTAGTATTGAGAAAGGGACCTTTCTTGGTTTGGCCCTGCTTAAACAATAAAAAACTTAAAAAACTTTTACAAAGCGTTAACTATTACTTTTATTAAAAAGTAAATTTTTGACTTTAAAAAATATATTTGTGGCATCCGTTGGCAGATCCCACAAAGAACAAGGGATAAATAGTGCAGCCATTTCTTTTGAATGCCCAGAAGGGATAATCAGGGGTGGATCTGATCAAGGCGCGGGGGAGTATTGCAAGGTGAGGGGTGTGAAAGAAGGGGTGGATCATTGTGAATATATGAGGCTTGGCGAGATTATTGGTGCCTTTGGAGACCATGAACTATAGCATAGCTCAGAGTCATAGACAGCTAAGCCCTCCAGGAGCTAGTGGAAGTGGCCTTCAATGAGAGGTGGGAGGGCAAGCTGAGGGAATTGAACACCAGTGTGGCTTCATCTGGCAAGTGAGTTTGATGTTTGAAATGGGAGTATTTTTATAAGTAATGGCATCTGTGCTGCCGCCATAGTGAGGGCTTTGTAAGAGAAGCCAAGATCAAAGTACACCTTAAAGTGGTGAAAAACTATAAAACCAGCATTGTTTTAAATTGCGTGGCCATCTCAATGATGGGCACACTTGCATAGGGGAAGAGATTCCCATACTTGCCCAAAGGTCAAAATGCAGGTTGCTCTGAGAGTGCACCAGGGGCTTGTTGAGCACCGCCTAGGAACATGAAAGGGGGTGGGTAGGTCCCAAAGTGAAGCGTAGCAACTTGAAGTGTTTGTGGGACTATCTGGGCCATCCTGGGGTGTTTTGGTAGGAGCCAATAAATGCTAGGGTCAGCGCACTGTCACCTCATTTATTTGCAGCAGGCGTAATCAAGTCAACACGAGCTAAGTTTGGGGCGGGCAAAAAAGCAGTTGATAGTAAAACTTTTTATATTCAAATTTGATCAAATAAGTGATCAAAGTAAAGAGAAGATCCTCTTACTGAACTATTAAGAGGATATATTAGGATACTCGATATTTCAGACTTCTCTGATAAAGGTAAATATATAATAAATATTTGGAAGTTAACAATCTATAATCTACTTTATTTAATTATCTAAGGGTGTTTATATTTTAAGATGGCTCTCAGCCATTAAGTTGGTGACCTACTAATTACAGAATTAATCACTGATGATCATCCCTAAAGAAATATACCAACGATGGATTATCTTCTTTGGTTATCCAACCACATAGTTAACGCTCCTTACCAACTAACTATAACCTTTCAGAGCACTTCCAAAAATAATGCTCCACAAGTCTAAATGATTTCAGTATACAGCTGCTATGAGTTAACAACTATACACAGGTATTTGAACAATTGCACATTTATGGTAGGTTTTTTGGCCCATTACTAACCTACTAGTCCTTGAAATAACAAGCGCTATTAACGCTTCAGTAATTCCAACCACCCT
The DNA here is from genome assembly GCA_022478985.1 of Massospora cicadina. Classification (NCBI taxonomy): domain Eukaryota; kingdom Fungi; phylum Entomophthoromycota; class Entomophthoromycetes; order Entomophthorales; family Entomophthoraceae; genus Massospora; species Massospora cicadina. Next base: position 16,445 of record JAKSZP010006755.1, read on the forward strand.
TTATCAATTGGTGATGCAACCCAGTGTGATCAAAACTGTTGAGGATCAACCCTGATCAAAATTAGTATGATATACTACCAGGATCAAGTCTCATTGGTAACCCTCTACTAATGATTCATTTAAAAATAGCTCCAATCAATAGTTAAAAATATTTTCAACTCCAGTAATCCATATAGTATTTCCTTTGTAAGCAAACTATGATAGTATATGACAGAAAGTTTTAATTGGGTAATATAATCAAATGAAAATCCAATCATTCATCTAAGTAGTATTCCTCCGCAATTATATCTACCAAGGCTGTAACTTCTCTTTAGCGCTATTTTTCCTTCACATGGCAACTTATCTTGAAGGGCAAAAGATTAAAGCAAAACAAAATAAATATTTTTGGAGCTTTAACGCGAGCAGGTGTAAAATGAAACTTATAAAAAGGTCCTTGGCTCCTCTGGAGAGGATGAGAGGGGCCTCAAGGGCTTTGGTTGCTTAATCAGTATCTGAACAGGTGGACATCAATGGGTGGATCATAAACAGTTGATAACTGTGATGGGTTATAAATGATGCAGCAGCCACAAATTATCTTATGCAAAGCAGAACTATATGTATTTGTTTGAACAGTGACAGTTGGCCTTCAGCTTTTGTGGCTACTGCAATTTCTTTCTATAAGGTGAACCTAAGTGGGTGCCCGCCATTGCAGATAGGTTGCCTGGTGCAGGTTCTGGTATATTATTCTGCAAGTTGTGAAGTGTTGACCCTGGCTGCCTTTCAAGAGGGCTTAGAATGTGGTCATATGTGATGAAAGACATGCGACATTGGAAAAGTGTCAGGAATGTGGGCCAGGAAGTTCCTTGAGAGTCATTTGGGGTGTCTTCTCTTTCTACATGTTTGAGACATTCCTCCAGAGAAATGAATTAGTAAGCTGAGTTTCAGAAGATCCTTGAACCAGCTGGATAAGTTTAAAGGTAAAGCGGCCATCATCTAGGAAATTTTTGGTGAAACTGTAATTGTTCCATTGACATTAAGTCAACCTGTATCTAAGTCTCGTGCAAAAAAAGGTTTTTTATAATAAGCTCAATTCCTCCGCAGAGAGGGCTGGAAGGTAATTAGACATAGAGCTGGAGTGGCTGCGCGGACTTTTATCTGTTTGTGGTATAGGAAAATCCTTGTGGCTACATTAGCAGAAACATGATCAAGAAGATAACCACAAGGAGGGAGATGGTATGTTCATAGAAGACAGGTAAGGTTTTTCATGTGGATACTACATCATATCATGTCAAGGTAAGTAAGTTTTAGGAACTTTTTATAATTTATGAATAGCTTTTTAATAGTTTCTGGGTGAGGTTTTCTAAGAGTGATACAGTCAGAGCCCCCTAAACAGTGTAAAGCATTACATATCAGATTGTGGGTTTAATGGCTAAACTGGCGTCCTATAAAGAGCACCCATATTAAAAAGAGCTTTAATTTAGATGCAAACAGATGGGGTTTGTCCATAGGGAGATTTTTTGTGTATGTGATGTCCTTAACAAACTCTAAGATGTAATATATGACGTCTCAAGTGCCAGATTTAAGGGGTAAAAAATGAAGAGATTCTATTAATTTTAAAACTTAATCTTAGAATTTTAGTTTATTTCAATTAAGTATTTTAGAAGATGAAGTTGCCTTGACTCCATTTACTTCTTGGTTTCACATTATTAGGAAGGGTAACTTTGTTGATTGATCTAGGGGATATCTCAACATACCTTGAAAGGAAGAAAGCTCTAGATGTCTAATTCATCAGTTTTTGACTATTTTGGCGAATGTCTGAGACCATTCAAGACCATCTGACAAGTACCTTTGATGTCATTAAACTTTTTTGAATCAAAGTTAGGCCTATTTTATTCCCTAAACTTGACCTTCAATTTGTTTTTAATCTACCATGAATATGGTTAAATGGCAGTCTTAGCCAAATATTTATATTTTAATAATTTGTTTTTAGCTCCAGTTTCTAAGGCTCTAGGTCCTTATAGCCCGCCTAAAGATCTAGTATTACCATTAATGTAAAACTAAAACTATGTGCTGTTCAAGTATAGCCTGATCACCACTTCTTCCAATTTTAAGGAAAAAAACCTCATCTTTGGATTCAGTAGCAGTTATTTCAGTTTAATATATGTGGCATTTTTACTCAATACATAACTGGCCAATGAAGAGGTCATTGCAAATGCAGATGCAGGCGCCTTTAAATGTTTCTAGATAAGTGCGTTCTATTAAGCTTTCTGCATGAGCTGGGTGATTTACCAGCACAGGGCATTAATCTTCTTAACATATAACCAGCATGGTATCATGAACTCTTTTTTAAAATCACTAGAAGGATAGGCAATAATGTTAATAAATTTTAATGATTGTCACGCAGGTTGTCAAAACTGGAGCTCTTGCCCTGAGGCTCCTGAAAGAAGTAATTCTAGGATAAAACAAGTCCATGTGTCTTTCAAGGTGAACAGGAGGGCAACAATTTACTCCTGGTAGTATGACAACCATAATCTTAACTGGTGCAGAGGAATAGTTGTTAAAAGAAAGCAACAGGCCATTTGAGGCCTGCTCAGCTGTATGAATCTTAATTGTCACCCAATATAAGAGAGTAATAGGATATGAACTTCATTCAATGTGATGGACAAGTTCTGTAAGTCCAGGGAAACATCCCCTATGCATAGATCGGTCGCTCTTCCTGTTTACAAGTAAAAAAGGCCAAAGAGGGTGGCTGTACCTCTTGTCACTATGGCGACCTCACCCACGTGGTAGACGAGTGCTGGGTAACAGCCTACCCACTTCAGATTTCTCCCCCAGTACCCTCGCTCACCTTGGCCAAACTCATTAGCCAGATTAAGGAAATATGTGCCAAGATCACTGAATTGAAGTCGATTGGTCTGAAACTGTATAAAAACAAGCCTGACAATCAGAAATTACATAGTCAAAGAGGGACTAAGATTGGTTTATCAAGTGGAATTTCTGCGGTTTTGATTTTGCCAAAAGAGAAATTGTCAAAAATTAACCCTCTCATAAAGTTGTTGAGGATTATCCCTGATGTGCAGGAATTATCATTGGACAACATTAATGATAGTTCAAAGCTTCCATCCATCAAATTGAGAGTTGTGGCCAATGCAACTCTCTTGACTGAATGAGCAGCCCAGCAATTGGGCATTGGCGGGTTGGGCATCCCAAACCCGTTTCCAACCAATCGGGACCTCCCCTACATGGGGTGGACCAGGAAAATTATAATTGCTTATTGGGCCAGATGCTGTTGCGCCAACTACCAGAAATGCAGTTGAGCCTCAGTTCAGACGTTTGAGGTCAAACTGACAGCGACTTGGACTGCCACAGAATCCCTCAATGTCAGTTCCCATTGAGCTTATCTGTCCACTTTCCAGAAAAATTCACTGGTTAAGTCAAACTTGAGGAACCCAATCCTGGATTAATCCTGCATCAATTGACCATTATTTAATCATTTGCATCGCACTGAGAAAATTGTTGGTTGATTTTCTTTCTATAATTTCCATTAAAAAATTGTCTCCTCATCTTTCAATTTTATGTTGAAAAATAAACAACCCTTTCACCTGGCATTCCAACACCCCTCAGGGTTTATGGCCATATTCGCCTGGTATTTCATTATGTGTCTGTACACATTTATGTTCATCAGCAATTATTGATAAATCTCCTTTCAAATTCCATAACTGTCATACCGACAGCAGTGCCTTTGGCATTCTGGTTTGCCGTTTGGGTGCTTTGGCACCTAAGCTGGCAGGCTGGTTTATTTTTAACTTGCTGTTTGCCTGAAAAGTTCTGTCCACATGACAAAGAAACACTTTTAAAGTAACGCCAATGTAATAGTTCAGAGAATCAATATTGCTTTAAAGAAGAGATCCCTAGTCCATTGGCTGTAGGTACATTTGGCAAATAGACCTTGGATTGTGAGAAGTGTGATAATAATGGTAAGTAGAAGGTTATTTCCATCAAAGAGGGAAAAAAAGGCTACAATGGCCTTGTCATGAGCCAAGTTGTAATCTATTTTGTCCGTTAGAACAATCAAATAAAATTTCTTAATTTTTTATTAATGTTTGGAAGTTCAAATGTTCTTATCTATTTCTTATATTTAAAATTTAGAGCTTAAGTCAAACTAATTAAAATTCATTGCAACTTATCTATGTGTGGTATCTTGGATGATGCCGTGAACCTTGTGAGTTTTGGGGGCATGTACAGCAGGTTCTGAGGCATTTTGCAATTTTTCAAGCCCCTTCTAAAACTATAAATTCCAAATGGACTTGCAAGGCGTTAGATGAACTCTCTCACAATTAGATATATTAATTTCAAAACCCAACTTTTTTCCAATTGATTATCAACGTTTTAAAATATTTGAGAGCCTTAAGCTTCATTTAAACTGCAGTTCTAATGTATAATTACGCTGGTTATGAATCTCATAAGCCCTCATGGTCCTCAGGTAAGACGTTATTATCCCTATGTGCAATAATATAGAAGACTGGCGGTCTGAAAGCACTTTTAACATCACATCAACCTTTTGTTTAAAGCTTGAGTCCAAGTTTCTTCAAACTACTGCACTACATTTATGATAGCTTAGTTTTATTGGCTGATATTAGCTTTGTTACATAAAAAAATAATCATTATCCATACCTCAATCTTTTCTTAACTTTTTAATTAAACAACTTCTTTGTTAATCAAAGTTTAATTATACTAAAGAAAATGATTTTATATATACTACCTGATGAGTTTGTGGGTTAGAAAAATCACGGACCTCATTAAGGAGCTATCCACCAACAAAGGTTATTATATATTAACTAATATAAGTGCCAAGTTGACTATGCCATTAATAGATCCTGGAGCGCTCCAAGAAAAGCTCCTCAAGGAGTAAACTATTATTTTTAAGCTGTGATTGACTTTTACTTGGAGTCTGGTCAATTAATTGCTTTCTTTTAGAATTTGAATTCTTTGCGATATTGGCTAATATACACCTATGACACCAGGATGTAAGTACCATCAACGTCGTCTTTTGGTATCAATGTTGCTTATATCAATTTCCCTGATAATCTAGGACTAGTTGTCCATGTTTTTTGATATACGGGAGTTACAGACGCTCTATTCTTAGTATGATTTTAAAGGGCCCAATACAAACTAGGAGAAGTGAAAGTATAGACAACCCTAACCTTAAAATTGTCCTGGTCTAACGCTAAGGGGTGTAAATATAATTATACCATAATATAAAATTCCTTAACCAAAATCACTACTCAAACGATCACCTGCAAGCCATCAATACTTTTTTAAGCAATAAAATGATCAAGGTATATAAGGATCATGCTTACTAACAATAATTAGAACGCCATGAATCATAGATCAGGTTGCAATTCTAACATCTCTTTTAATAATTCATTGTTGTTCACCAAACTCTAGATTCATAAGACCACTGATCTTTGGCTCACCTTAGATTAATACCCACAGAGGCATAATTTATTCATGCTCTGAGATTACCTTCAAGACTATTTTCCCACATTACCAAAATGGTGCTTTTCTCCTAACAATTCATGACTTATCACAATGTTTACAGTGCCAACTTTAATATATGTGACTCAATTCACTTATTCTTGGCCCTATAGATTTTTTCCTTAAATATATCAAGCCTACCAACTAAAGTTAGTTTCTCTTTTTAGTACTAGTGGAGCCCACCACAAGAGGGGACAGCCACATGACGTTATTAACAGGTTTCAAGTAAACCAAAATAAAGGTACCCAATATGGCACCTCAGAAGATAGCCTAAGCTACTATGTTGGATGATGTTAGGGGTTTGGGGAGCTTTGTCTAATGCATATCTTAGGGCATGTGTCAGAGCGAAAATTGGGATTGGGAGCATTAATAGAATAATGCAGAAGGGCAAAGAATGTCATGTTGTCTTTTTCAATGAGCATGCTGCATGATACACCTTGACATACTAGGCGTGGTGAAGCTCCACAAAAACGACAATTATAAGCACACAGAAAACGTTTATTTGTAAAAGTATCTAGTGTAATGGGGTTTGAACAAGAACAGCTTAGCTGCATCAGCCCATGTTGGGCTTGTGGCAGATGTGAGCTTTTTTGATATTGTCATGGAAACTTCTAAGGGAAGTTGGACAGGTAACTAAAACAGGATAACCCGTTATTAAGCATCTCCATGGCCATATGTAGGGATTTCAAAGAGTAGAGGTCTTTAAGGGAAGTGGCCGCTTCAACGGCAATCTGATAGTGGGTTTTGTACAAAGGAAATCTATGAAAGGGCTGAAATGTCACAGAGGAGCAGGTTTGAAAGACTGAAAGATAATCTGGTAAATTATTTTCAAAGCTCATGGAGAAAGTCAAATCATCTCAATTTTAATTGACAGAATTGAATGGGTTGGAGAAACGCAAACTTGGGCAGCAATGAGAGTAATAGGCGGTTTCCAGGAGCAGATGACTTTCAAACCACCAACCATTGTAATTTGACTAAGTTTAAGCATCAATTTGCTCTTGCAAGCTATAGGACTGGCCTTGATGGCTGCTGCATTATGTGCTTCATATGTAGTGGTTGAGTGAAGATGAGGGTGATTGAACCATACTTGAAATACTCCTAGATTATTGGTGTCCAACGCTAAAGGGAGGAGGGTTGGAGGCTGCTTTGACAGCAGGGAAAGACACTTGCAATTTGTGCGGTCAATTATGAAGCACAAAGGGACAACTGAGCAGCCATTTTTGGCGTGTGCCATAATGGGTGGTCAGTTTCAGAGTGGATCATGGTATGGGGATTCTCAAATGGGTGTCTTTGTGGAAGAGGAAGGTTGTCGCAAAGGCGTAAGGCTCTATGAGTTGTCTTGTCCCACTGGAAAATTTAACTGGGGGACAAAATCAACGCTTAAGTGGATAAATAATCCAGGAGCTTAAGGTAGAGTTGGTAAGATATTAGAAGGTTTTACTACCTGGCAAACTGAACCACCAGAGTGGTGTCTGTCAAAAGCTAAGTGTGGGTGATTGGAATGTGCAGATAGTTTATAGCTAGTGACAATGTCTCTGTGGTTATGGCATAAGCTTCACTAGAGAAGCTAAATTTAATGTGCCCCTTAAGATAGTGGAAATCTTTAAAAGTGGTGGGCTTTAACACTGCCTGGGCCATCTTGATAATTCTGCAATTGCATAAAGTTGAGGTTCTCATAGTTACCCAAAGGCAACGCGAGGTTGCTTGAGGGATCACCAGAGGGCTTTTAAGAACCTCCTGGGAGTGCACAAGGTACTGGGATAGGTCCCAAGTGATGAAAAAGCGACCTGTAGGATTATGGGGCTAAAGGAGTCAAACTGGGATGCTTCAATAGTGGCCAGAAAACGCCAGGATATGTCTTTCCACTACCCTAATGTGATGCAGCGTTTTTAAATTTATGAGATTTAAAAAAAAGAGTTAGAGACAGCATTGTTTAGCTATATAAAGAACTTGCAAGTCCCAATTTGATTAATAAAGTTGTTAATTCAAAAAAGTTTTCCCAACTAAAGTTAGTTTCTCAAAACATACTTGTGCAAATATTTTTAATACCAGCTTGTGAGCTGAGCCAGTAAGCTATAAGGAATAAAATCCTCCTAAAACTATCAATTTTCTAAAATTTATTACATAAATAGAACATCGAGCCTATAAATTGGAGTTTTCTTGGATATAACTATTAGGCATAAGGTCTAGAGTAAAGTACGCATTCTTTTTTAAGATAAGAAGTTTGATAATAAAAAAGAGCAAGGATTTGTTAAGTTTGTGATAAACCTTAGTTAAATCAATTAATAACAAAATACTCACCTTTATTAGGATACATTATATCCTTAACTTGTCAATGGGTCTATGGTATAAGCTAGTAAATATGCATAAATCTTTTACTACCAAAACCAATATAGCGTCCAAAAATTATATAAAATTCTCATTGAGAAATAATTTTTAAGCTAATTTTAACAGACTTATCAATTAAAAGCAGTTGCAGCTTGTAAAGCAGTTGTGGGTTGGATGAAAATATACTTGAAACATTATTAACCATATATATAAAAGTATAATAACATTATACCTAAAGTAAACTATTAACTCTATCAGAATAAGTCACAAATTCAAAATTTGACTAACTCTAACATGTGACTTACTCCTCATGCATGGAACTTTGTTATTATAATGATCTATTTGATACTCTGGTATGATAGTTTCTGCGACCTGCATCAAAGAAGCCCAATCCAGATAGAATTTCCGGTTATTTTTAAGGAGGCACCTAACTTTTAGCATTAATAGAAAAATGTCTCATAAACACCTTCTTACCATATGTGAAAAAGATGTGTATAATGACTTTGTAAAGATAGGTTACTTGTTTTAGCTAGCCATCTTCAATAACACCTATAAAACTGTCAAAGATTCATTACAGACTTATGTTATTTATTTAAAGAGATGTAGTTTAAATCTTCATTATATTGATATAATTTTATACTTAGACAATCCATAAGGGACAGTATTAATATGGTAGTTTATGGTTTTGAGAAAAATCTTCTCAGCTCTTGTCTTCCTATAAAAGAAGTTTTTAAACATATAAATTAGTATAACGGTAAAGGCATTGCCTGAATGATACATAGACCTAATCTTCCTTTTGCAAAGATTGGGGCTCAACCGGTGTGTTTAAAGACAAAGACTCTTAGAAAATGGCAGTCTGACGAATCAGATGCCATAAAATCTAATTTTAAATAAATAAAAGGTTTACAATGGAAAGCTTTATAATCATAAATGGTAATCAGATGAATCAGATACCAAGAAATTTAATTCACTAAACAAAAGTGTTATAGTGACTGAGTTTTATTGTAAATGGCAATCTGACAAATTAAATGTTGACAACATTTTTTTATTTAAGCCTAAAGTTTAAAGACAAGAACTATAAACCAAGTGGCTTTGAGAACAAAAATTAAAGTTCAAAAATTACATATAAAATGTTGTTCATGGAGCTACCCAACAAGCATCTAGAATGGCTCTAGACAAGAAGGTTGAAAAGATTATTGAGATAGGCCCACCAAGGGCCAAGATGCCCGCAGACTCCATAGGAACATCTTCATATTAATAAAGCCTCATTAAATAACTAAGTATAAACTACACCTGACAAAGTCTTTAAGCAGCTTTGTCTTCAGATCTCTAATAAGTTACAAAAAATTCAAATTATTAGTTTTATTTTTATTTTTAACGCGTCCTTATTATAAACAAAAATTACTAGGATAAAAAAAGGGTGATAAATTACTCCTCCAACATTGATAAGGCTGTTGCATCCTTAGATGCGCTTTTAGGAGGACAGACCCAACTGCTCATTTTGAGTATCAGACTTACTATTGTTTAGAAATACTCACCAGTAAATTTATCCCCCAGATAAGGGATCTTACCTACAGCGCTGTCTTCTTGTGTGCCCTTACTTAGGCATTGCTATCAAAATTATTTGTGGCAACCTGTAAGGATCCCATCCATCACAGGTAGAACTAACTTTGGCAAGTCTTTCTATATCTAAAGGTCCTAAAATAAATTATCAATTGGGATATGAGACTTCAGAGTAAGACACTATGACTGTCTGATGCCTATTACTATAAAAGACACTACTTTATGTGGGTTTTGTACAATGATACCATATCAGACTCCTTTGTAAAATTTTAGACTATAACACTATTAAGCTTTGAAAAATTCTTTTTTGGATAGTATTGTTATTCAGGACAAGAAACAGGATAATAACTTCATTTGTTAAAGATTATGTGTTAAAATTAATTTATCAAAGTTCTTGGTAATTGGAGAATACCATAACTTATTACTCAAATTTGAATTATGCAGATATTTTTGAACATAAAGTAACGAAAGTGTTAGTATATTACTAACCCTGCAAAAACTATATTCTTTATAACTTAAATAGGAAATTTAAATGCTCCTTTTAATCAAACATAAGTGCTGCAAAAAATATTAAAATCTTTCCTTCTATTCTAAGAATACAAAAAACCCTGTTCTAACTTGGTGTATTGCTTAAAAAGCAAATGGCAATTTTACAATAGAAAACCTAGGTTTGATAAGATTATTACATGAATAGCTTTATTATAAACATCGATACCTATTTTTAGCTGAGTATTACTGTTAGCTATTTTATCCTGACCATTATCTGGTTTGCAGCATATAATTAACTATTACCCCTCTTTTATTTTGCTAATTTACGTTTTACTTCAAGGATGTCTATAATAATAATGGCGAGAAACAGTATGCTTGGAGAATGAAAGGACTCCTTCATAGTAAAGAAATGTGATCAATAATTATGTAGAACAGACATTTATCATACTAATCAAATGGATAGCTCTAATAACAACACCCAATCCGCCGCATAAAAACATCAGAAAAAAGTAATTTTACAGGTATGTTATACCTCAATTTTTACTATAACTAATACTTTTTAAGAATTTTAAGTCATCTCTTTCAGTCACTCGGCTATGATAGCCTATCCCATTTTTAAACTACTGTTTTTATAGTGAAAAAGGCAATAGGCATATAAATGTAATAGTACAATTATCTTATAAATGAAGCTTCTAGTTTTTACAGAGAATAACCTTTATAAGAAGTACCATGCAACTGTGCTGAGAGACTTCTATGTTATGACATTTGTCTATCATAAACGCATCTTTTAGTCTATAAAGCCTGGAAACTCAAAACATATTATGGAGGTATTGTATCTATTAAAAATCTACAATTTGATTTGCGCTCATGTCTGGCATTGTCTAATGCGCTTATTTAAACTCTAGGACATTATAGTTCTTTTTATTCTATATGCTCAATATGTGGTCAGCACAAAACTTCAGTACACCGCATAGATTAATTTCCCATCTAATTTAATCTGGCTTATAGTTATTGTAATTTCCTAAGCTATCTCTCAAGAATACACTTTTTATCAGATACCTTCTCTCAGTATGGAATGAAGAAGTCTCAATATTATGTCTATTGGTTTTTATATTTCATTTTGGTCTATACATCTAATTGCCTTAGAGGCTTTTGATAGTATATCCAGCTCTCTAAAAAAGCTTTTATGCGTTTTTGTCACCACTTTTAAAATTAAACTCGATTTGAGATTTATTATTTTCTTTATAGTCAAGACTTATAAAGGCTGCTCAAATAATAGTAAAATATAGCTCCAGCGGAAGTCTCTCATGGTTGATTTTTCCCTAAGGCAATCTCTCAACAGAAATGCGTCGTTGAGGCAATCTCTGCACATTCAGACAATCAGGATTTCCGTATAAAAATAAGCAAAATCTCTAGTAATCAAACCAGGAAAAACTGAAGGTATTTTTATTATTCAGAAATTGGTGATATTTATAGGTTTGTGCGAAATTTGGGATTTTTTAGGATAGACTTTACAAGAAAATTAGATTTGAGTCAGTTATGGAGATTTCTTGTTTGGTGCATCAGAATACAAATGCTTTTGCGTGCTTGGTATTTCTAGAACAGCGTCAGCTTCTGGTAACCTCTAAAAGGCAAGATTTTTGTCAGATGAGTCAGCGTCTTTTTCAAGTAAATTGTCAGATTCAGAAAGGATTCAGATTTCAATCACTATTTTTGGAGATCATTATCTTTATTGATTTACATATCTTATAAAAAAGTAGAGCTTCATTGGTTTGTTGCAAATTAGGTATCATTTAAATCTCACCCATATTAGCATGATTCCAAACATTCCTGACAATGCCCCCCTCAAGATCTTTCCAATGAGGGACATAACCCTGAAGATCTGGCATTAACTCAATCCATGACGCAGCCTAATTTGACAAAGGTAATAGTGTATTACAGTCCTTGGTGAAAGAGAACTTAGTAAGGGCCTGACCATAGCATGTCAAGTTTCAGAATCTTTTGTACAGGCGATGATGGTAGAACAAGGTGAGGTCAACTAACTATATTAAAACAAAAACATCTTCTGGACATTTCTTTAATCAATTTCTCATTTGTTTTTAGTCCAATTGACTTAAAGTCTAAAACTTGTATTCTAAACAATTCATTGGCCAGTCTTTGAATTGTGAGATCAGTGGTATCCAGCGTCAAGATTTCTAATATGGGTTGTACGCTTGAGGGCAAAATTGGCTTTCATCCTTAATGCACTCAAAAAGGTGATATCTGGATAATTTGATGGTAGTTAACATGGTATGTTAGTAAGGCCGCTAAAAAGGTATCGATTTCACTGTGAAGGGTCAGCTTAAGCCATCTTGCATAGGATGGCAACTAGCATACCGTTTTCTCATTCTAAAGCCCCATTGATAGCAGGATGTTAAGGTGCCGTAAATGAGTGATAAGTGCCCATCAGAAAAGTGATATCAAAGATCATTTGAGAAACGAATTTAATATAATCATCAGTTAGCAGCACCATAGGACTCCAATGGCAAGCGAAGACCTGTTCTAACAAAAAGGATACTAGTTACTTTGGAGGTTAGTGAGGTAAAGAAGATGTCCTCATCCCATGTTGGAAAGTGATCAACTGCTAAAATGATATAGTGATGACTATAAATTGCCATAGGCAAGGAGAAAAACATCAATATAAACTCTGGCAAACAGGGAATTAGGACCCAAGACCAGGTTCTGATAGTCAGATTGTAAGGCTTTTGATTAGCACAAGTGAAAAAGAAATTAATGACATCTTGGATAGTCTCAATCATTCCTTCCCAGTAATATCATTCCCTCAGCCCTTGGCGGGTCTTTTTTGATGCATCATGGCCTAATGTCATATGGGCCTCTGTTGAGATTCTGATATGACTGGACAATAAGTCCGGAAGAGCTATGGCGGATTGGCAAGAAACCTCCAACTAGGATGATTGTTTATGAGTATTTGAGTGCCTAGAGATGAGGCAATATCGGGTTATAATAGGCTGCTATTGGATCGCCTCCAAATAAGGCAATAAGGCAATGTCAACTTTAGAAAATAATATCTAGATCGCCTTGAACTAAGGCGATAGAGAAATTAAGAATACCATCCTAAAACCAATGAGAATTGGAGTAACTGAATAGTCTAAGCCAATGGAACGGTATAGTCTGAAGCCAATGATATATAAGCAAGATGGGGCTTTTGAGAGAATTTGTTAACTGTTTGGAAGAGAGCAGAACTGTGAATAACTACTGTAACTATTAAATAGATAAAAGTGTAATTGGTGCAATTGCTCATATTTTAGAATATTTTCAAGTGAGTTTGAAGGACTGAAAATCCCTATATTCTCTGTACATTGTTTAGTAAGTTTGACCTGTGCGACCTTTATGGCATATCCCAACGGTATCTTCAAAAATTAAAATGGTGGTGCTCCTACAGGGGGCCCATTGATCAATCAACAAACTTTTAAAAATCTCCATTTACCGGCCAAGTCAAATCAGGCCTGCTGTGACAGTGAGTCTTCACAAAGCACTGCACCAGCCTAATATGAGGAAATTAAACTTTCTTTAGATGCGATGCTCAAAAAACAGGATGAACTTCTTCAATAATTGAATGACGTTATGCACCAGCTTGACAGCACGTTTATCCAAGTGTAAATCTCTGGGATAAAAAAACAAGAAACTCTCTAATCACTTGGGCAACACTCCAAATAAATGAATTGCACTGAGTGAAAATTGAACGCTACATCTCATCCCCTTGTTGGGAAGAGGAAGAATGATAAGGGGCTTCTTAGGAAGAACTCTACGACGAGTAATATGATGATAGCTTGAGCTACTACAACCAGGAGGGCAGCTTGAATATGGTTATGAATTTGAGAGCCAATTCCTTCAAGTGATGGCAGTGCTTTCCACCGCTGAGGACTCATGCTACCTCTGAAGCATTTGACATCCCAACCTCCGCTGGACCAGCTCCTCATTAAGAGGCTGCTTATGGGTCTCGAACCCATTACTCAGTAAGCCCCAAAAAGTCACATCTATGAGCGGGACAAGGAGGTCTATATCAAGAAGCTGCCTATGTTAAATTGCAATGAGGGCTTTTTTCCGCTCATCATCACTTTTGAGAAATTTTATAAAAAAAGCATCCATTAATTTTCCATCGCCACCTTCACCATATCAGTTTTCATTTTATGTCAGCGGATCCGCCACCTGCTGTCCCAGCATGGGGCAGCAGCGCTCCACCTGCTAGCATTTCCGCCCTGAAGGCAAACGTTTGAGAACTGGATCATCCAGTCCGCCTAAAGTATCAGGCCGTTTTGTCCCTCCTAGGGACTTATCATTAAACTTAGCGCGAGTACACCCAACCCGCCCCCACTCACTAGCCCTTCCCCAATCCAATATTCGCTTTTGCCACTGAGTTGAATATGGGCATCTCTTCCCATATACTGACAAAGCGATAATTGAGCTGACAACATCCACGTTTTCACTAGCAGGATTTATAGACTTCCGCCCTTATAAGGGCTATTTTGATATTGGTTTTCCCACTGAAGAGGACGCAGCTGCAGCAGCAACTACGCCCTTAATATATAAAAACACTCATATTTCCACAACCCGCACACGCCTCCCCAGTGACACCACAATGGTGTTGACCTTTGCAAACCTTACTTCACACCTTCTGCCTCAATTACTCTATGAAGAACTGATGATGGGGCTATCTTATTTGGTACAAACCCCATCCTCCACTTCCAGGTCCCAAGCGGAGCTGAGCAGTTAGCAGCACCATGGACAATGGCCACTATCACCCCCCACCAACCAACCGTAGCCCAGCACATCCCTCCACATGCCCATATCTCATCTGCATTAGACCACTTTTTTTAGGGCTCGTGTTGACAATGGCCGCACCATTTGTCCCCTATGCCATGGGTTGGATCATTCCAAAAAAACCTGTAGTTTCAACTTAAAAGTAGTAGATTCCGCCATGCCCACACATTGGGCCGCACAATCAGCATTTGAGTGGGGATTTTGGCTGCCCCTACCCCCTCAAGCTGAACGCTCAAAAACCAACAAAACCTTTGCAACCACTGCCCAAGCCGGCTTAATTTCAAACAATTTACCCAATCAGGAACAGGTTTGGACCCATCTTCAGTCCAACCAATTTAACGCCCCAAAAATTACCCAACCAATACCTTGTCCATCGGGGTCAATTTTTCTTAATCAAAATCCCTGGGACCTATTGGATGAAATTGCTGAATCTGGGGAAATTATACCTCCTCCCGACTTTCCAATTAATTTGGAACCATACCTTCCATCAGAGTTTAATGCCCCATTCCCACCTAAGAATTATATCCTCAAACCCACTGCTACCCCATTTTTGAGTGATTTCCAACTTGCTGAAGCCGCGGTGGCCTCTCCTGACAGCCGCCATCTCCGTGAAGCCATGGCACAATCTGTTGCTCAATTTGAAGAAGGGCTACACCCACTCCATTACCCTGTTGATTTCCCTGCGGTTGCAAAGGAGGAAATTGAACGATTAAGGGCAACTGCCATCTATGCTTTCACACAAATTGTTGCACTGGCAGAATTTTCCCCCACTACGCGCATCACCTGAGCCAATATAGCCAAATTTCTCAGCTTCCTGATGCACGCATACAAGCTGAACACCATGTTGCTGAACTCCTAGAGGCTATGCTCCAGGCCCAGCTTGTTAGCAATGAACCTAACTGCTTTTCATTTTTTCAACCCGCATACTGTGGATGCCCCAACCCCTTTGCTCTCAGCTTTTTCCCGTCTCTTCAATAATGAAGAGGAAATCAATAAGCTGTCTGAAACTCCCTCCCTCTTCCCCTTCGCCATGGTGGGATAAGCGGTCCACGACTGCTACACCTGGTTGGTTTGGTTTTCACTTTTTGTTTTGGTGTTCCGCCACTCATTTAGGGCTTTTGGTTTGTGTTGTTTTTTGGTCGATTTTGTATTAATACTGTATGTCCCCCGGTCAGCTTACCTCAAATAAAGTAATTCAATCGCAATGATAATATCCATGACTCCTTAAACGTTTTGAGTTAGCAGCGGAAGGCGCCTCAGATCATCATATAGCTAAACTATTGATATACGCCTTGGATGTCAGGAGCGCAGATCAAGTCACCTGATACTTTCCAAGCAGCTCCATTACCTTAAATAAGAAAATGATACCATGCTGTGACTGTTTGGGGGTACCTCAAAAATTGTCATAGTGAAAGCCGGAGTTCTTGATTAATGGGTTCCACTGTAATGAGATACTTAAAGAATTTGCTGACTCATTTACTGTGGAAGCTCACGTGTTGATTGGGGAGGCGTTTTTGCAGAAGCCAACATGTGCAAAGCAATGACCTCTGTGGTGAAGCCATACCATGAGCTTTACAATTTCTTTTCTACCAATTTTGGATAAGTTGTTCCCCTGTTCAAAATAGCTCTTTTCTTGCGCCAAATATCTGCTAATTTCCCTCTTCCTAACACAGAGTGGAAACATACTGCCACTGCAGATTCTCTTATTTTGGGGGAATACTCTCATCCTGCCCGCATTCCGCCTAATAACTCCCAGGCTTATTATAATTAAACGCCTCATACTCGGCCAAATTACTCCCAACAGTTCAACTACTGCTCAGGCCCCGTTTACAAAAATTGTCATCAACCCAACTACTGCCCTGAACCTAGTTACGCCAAACATCAGCAATATTCCTACTGACCTGGCTCTGGTAACGTGGACGTCAACAAAATTATCAGCCTAGACTCTCTTATGAGAACCAAGGACGCAGCTCTTATGGGGTTTATTGTTTTTAATATGTTCGCCCTGGCCATCTGGAACTGAGTTGACTTTACTTTCATGTTCAATACGTGCAACAAGGTCAATACTATTAGGGAAAAATGGAGCAGAGTAGAGATAGGACTTTCTACCTCCACTATCCCAACCCCAAACGTCTCATCTGAATCAAGTGTAGTATATCCAGCGGAAATCCCTCAATACAATGACGGGAGTTTATACCAGCAACCAGTTTGAGGAGTGAACGTACTGACATGTCCACAAGCTAAGGACACGGCTGATGAAGGACCTCAGGAGCAGCCAAAGCTTTACGCTTACCAAATGTTTTATCAAGCTTCTTCAAACAAGCTAGATACAGCCGCCTTTGCGCAAACCCTGAAAGGAGTATAGGTCACCCTTCAAGTAGACGCTATTGTTAAAGAATACCCAAATGTTGGTGAGGGGATTATGAGTTCCCTTGGGAAAAGAGATCCCGTAAATGCTCACGTATTAAACTGCCAATATTCTTCTTATTCTGAGTATACATACTGTGACATTTCTAGCAAAAAATAGAGTTTGCGCTAAAAATAGATACAGACACTCCGGTCAACATAGTTTCTACTAAGTTGATGGCAGGGTTGACGTTTTAGCCTGATGTGACACATTGAACGGTGTAAAGGACCGCTGGAGTTGAAAGCATGGTCTCTGAGGGAGCGTACAGAGTGTTACCTTTGCGCCTTAGGTCCATTATCATTGTAGCTCTGGCAATGATGCTACCCAACAGTGCTACAACATGGTAAAAAAACTGCTTTCCTACAACACTTGAGTGTGTTGTTGATATGATGGAGGAGACCTTCGAAAATTTTTGGGGCAGCTAATCCTAATTTACTTTACCTCAAGCGGATTGCCTAAGGATCCAGTGCACATGGGCCATATCAATCCTGAATATAGTGACAGGGGTTTCCAGTTCACTATCATCGACTAGAAATCAAGACTTGGCCCCTTCCCCAGCAGATATACAAATATTAAAGGCTACCTCCAAGCTGATGGGCTATATTTATTCCTTCCAGACACCAAGTCATAGTGAGCACTGAGTTAGAGGTAGAAATTTCAGCTGGGCTATATGGGGAGGTCATTCGGCCCTATCAGCAGACGCAGCTTGAGCCTCATGTGGCTCCAGGGATTATACTCCCAGGCCATGGAGAGATCAAGGTTTTGTTAGAGAATCTCCATAATGAACCAATGAAAATCCGCTAACACCAAATAGTGGCATATTTACACTTGACCCCAAATTGAGGAGGTCCTTCAGGTTCATAAGTTTAGTTCGTTAGATAAATTTGGTCTAACCATTGAGTCTCAGCCTGGCGTAATGACAGTAGTACTGCGGGTTAAATTTAATAAGGTTATTGCAAGAACAAAAAGTCCAAGCAATAGCCCTATTTCAGATTTATAAGGAAATTTTTGCCGTTGATGAATAAAATTTAGGTTATGATGGGGAGTCCATTGATTGGACACTGGGGATCATCCTCCCATCAAATCTTGGCTAGTCCTCCAATTGAGGGAGCTGAAGATTTTGTCACCTAGGAAATTGATAATCTTCTGGAGCAAGGGATGCTCTAATCGTCCAAGAGTCCATGGGCTTCAACCATTCTGATTGAAAGAAGGACGGCACCAATTAGGTGGTTATAGACTACTGGAAGCTCAACAGTATTACAAAGAAGAACCAATATCCCTTATCTCAGATCAACGATGCATTTGATCAGTTAGGAAAAGCTCGCTAATTCTTAGCAATGTATTTGATATCAGGTTACTGGCAAATCAAGTTGCCCATGGCGGAACAGGAGGAATGCACCATAATCACATCAAAATGCCTTTTCCAACCGACCCATATGCCACAAGGGATGTGTAATGATTTGCTATGTTCCAACGAGCCATGGACACTATCCTTGAGGACAGGAAGCTGTCATGTGTCCTCATATACCTCAACAATATCATTGTTTCTCTTAAACCTTATCTGAGCAACTTGATCATCTAGAAGCAGTATTACGACAGCTCACTGAGGCGAACATCAAGATTACACATCATAAATGTGACTTTCTCATGGACCAGTTGGAGCACCTGGGGTTTGTGGTAGACTTCAAGGGGCTGAAGCCACAGCCGGCTAAGGTGGAGGACAAAAAATGACTACACCAAACAGTAAGCGTGGCCACAGGTATTTTTGGGAATGCTCAGCTTCTACTGGCTTGGCTATCCCTAACTTCAGCTTATTGGGGCCACTATTTGGTTTATTATAAAAGGATGCCATGTTCAAATGGACGGAACGCTGTCAATGCTCCTTTGACACACTTTGAACGGTGCTGATCAGTGCGCTGGTGCTATGCTACCTAAGCTTCAATAAAAGAGTTTATTGTTGGACCATCTAGTACTAAAAAAGAGTTTATTGTTCAGTAGGATGTGTCATTTTTTCACGATTGTGGTGGTCTTTCTTAGAAAGATGATGTGTGGGAGGAGTAATCCTTTGCATACTGCAGTTGAAGCCTGAACTGCCATGAGTGTAATTATAATGTGCCCAAGTAGGAGTGCTTAGCAGTAATTTACATCTATTAGCTATTTAAGTTTTGCTTGCATGGGTTGAAGTTTAAAGTCAAAATGGATCACGTGTCGTTACACTGGTTACAGAACCTCAAGGAGCCTGAAGGGCTTTTAGCCCGATGGGCCCTCAAATTGCAGGGTTATGACTTTGAGATCCTCCTCCAACTGGGAGAAAAATACCAGAACGCTGACTGATTATCTAGTTTGCCAACTATGCTTTTCACCGGATCTCAGTGAGGTGATGTACAATAAGATGCTCATCAGAAAGTACAACAGCTTACTATCACAAGTTGTAAAAACGTTGAATGAGCTGTCAGAAAATATTTTCCAATGGAATGGGGAATTGAACAAGCGGATTGGCAATTTTTACAGTGAACTTCCTGTGACCCTTGGCATGGTCTAATATTATCATAGGCACTCAAAAGGCAGTCAGACATGGTGGTTTGCGCAAGACGTTGGAATTGTTATGTACTTGGTATTACTGGGAAAGCATGAACTTTGACATGCTTGAAACCATTTCCTGTTGCCACCAAGCCAAGTTGAAATAGTTCTACAGAAGACCTCGTACCAGTTAGTGAAACCACATTTTGCTTGGCGTACGTTTTCTCTTGATGTCATTGACTCTCTTCCAACAGGAGCTAACCAGTCCAAGTACATTCTGGTTGCTATTGACTACTTGACCTGGTGGGTTGAAGCGCATCCAATATGTGATTTGTGGACGTTCACAATGGCCAAGTTTGTAATAGAATATATTATCCAGCAACATGGCTACCCTCAATTCACTCTTACAAATAACGAAACTAACTACACCTTGAACATCATCACAAAGTTGAACAAGCTGATGGGCATCTGTGGGTTTTCTAATGTCTCCATACTATTATTAATCCAAATAATGATCAAAAGGGTCGGTGGGACATTGGTTAATATCCTCAGGAAGCTGGTAACTAATAGATACTCTGATTAAAGTTACCTCTTATCTACCGTTATTTTTTCTTATAACATAAGCTAACATTCCACCACGGGGAAGAGCCCCTTTTAATTATCATATGGATGACACCCTGCTCTTCCATCATTGCTCTATGCATGTGTAGAAGATACTGTTAGAATGGATCCCCACTGCTACTCGACTTTTTTAGCCAAAACTTAGATTAAGTCGTAAATGGAAGCGTACTCCTTCAGCTTGGCCAAAAAGATCAAGAATCAGGTGGCTGATCAGGTATGGCATAGCGAGTTAGCTCAGTTTCAAGAAAGTGAGATCGTTTTGTTCCACGACCAGCACAGGTTTTGATGGAAACACAAGCTGGCTAAAATATGGCTTGGTCCGTTTGATATAAATGATAAAATGGGCATCAACGTCTTCATCATAAAAGACAAAGTGAGGGGTTAAATCATTAATTGTATGCATATGAAGTTTATCTGAGCATATAAACAATAGGAGACTTATTTTCCAGTCAAGAGGGGTAATGTCAAAAATATGATATGACTGGAAATTAATCCCAGAAGAGCTACAGTGGATTAACGAGAATTCACCAACTAGGATGATTATTTATGAGTATTTGAGCCTCGAGTTGAGGCAATATTGGGTTATAATGGGTTGTTATTAGATCGCCTTTAAATAATGCAATAAGGAAATGTCAACATTTGATAAATACAATATAGAAAGCCTTGAACCAAGGCGATAGATGAATTAAGAATACCATACTGAATTCAATGAGAATTGGAGTAACTGAATAGTCTAAGCCAATGCAACAGTATAGTCTGAAGTCACTGATATATAAGCAAGATGGGGCTATTGAGAGAAGAGGCTGTTAATAGTTTGGAAGAGAGCGGAACAGAGAAGAACCGCTGTATTTATCAAGTAAATAAAAGTGTTCTTAGGTCAATTGCTTTTATTTTAGTGTATTTCCAATTGTGTTTGTAGGACTGACGATCCCCATATTATCCATCTTTTGTTCAGTGGGTTTTATCTGTGCAACCCTTATGGCTTATCCCAATGGTATCATGAAAAGTTATAACAGTGTCCATAGAAGACTATGTTTTAGAAGATGGTCAGACATAAGGCAGCCAAGAGGTCTAATTTGCTTATACAACTTTCCCACTTCAATCTGTTTCTTCTCAGCCTTTTTCTTAGATCAATGTTGGACCACTGGATGTTCTTAACTCCATCACTTAGTATCACAATAAGTACATAAATTCAATCCTCTTCAGAAGCATAGAGCGTCAGTGTGGGTATCCAGGATAATCCATTGGCTTTTTGATGTACCATTTGGGTTCAGTCAAAAATGAAAAGTTTTTACTATAGAGTTTGAGTTCACAGCGGGACAAACGTCATTCTGGATCTTAAATATGTTTTAGCCACTGTAGGGAAGCATGGTCCATCACTATGGTGTAATGATTCCAATACAGCAGGTATGAAAGTATACATGATGGCCAACAGTACAGCTAGACACTCATGTTTAGTTACGCTGTAGTCTCTTTCCGCCTGGGTTAAAGTCCTACTGAAATATGCTATAGTGTGATAAACCTGATTAGTATCAAGTTGGGCAAGAACGGTCCCCACAGCTACGTCGCTAGAATCAGTAAAAATGTAAAGGGTTATCAAATCAAGGGTGTACCAATATAGGGGCGGTAGCAATAGCCTTCCTTAGAACATCAAATGTCTGCTGTTAGGTTTCTTCCCATTAGAATGAGACTTTTTATGAAGTTGTATTTAGCAGTTTGGCAAGTCTGGCGAAGTGAGTACTTATTTTGTTGGCAATAACTGGCCATTCTAAGGAAGGTCTTGATATTGCTTAAACATCTCAGTCAAGTCATCTTCTCTTGATAGCAATCACTTAGCCATGTATTGGCTAGATTCCCTCTTGGGTAACCTTATGCACGAGGAATTCCATTTTGTTTTGGGAGACAGCATTTGGTGGGATTCAACTTCAGTAAAGCAGAATAAAGACATTAAAACACTTCCTTCATATGGGCTAGAGGTTGATTGAAAGTGCAGGGGAATACATTTGCATTATCTACATAAACCAACACACACAATATCTCAAAATATACCAGTAGGCATTACATCACACTTTGAAACGTGTCTGGGGTATTGTATAACTCTTAAGGCATGCGAGTGGGTTTAAAAACCCATCACTCACTATAAGGGTGTATTTCTACCTATCATTCAGTGCAAGCTCATTATGCCAATACCCGCTGGCAAGATCCATTGCTTGAAAAACTTATATCCAGCTAATAGTTGTAGTGTTTTGTCAATTCAGGGTAGCTGGTAGCTGTCCTTTTGAGTGATGACATTCATCCAGCAATAACTCATTACCTGATGACCTTCTTCCTTCTTTCTCATAAGCATCAAAGGTGAGGCCAGGGACTTTACGGCAGATTTACCAATCCAGTGTCCAGAAGTTACTTTAGTTTTTTTATAACCTGGGCTTCTTCACCTTAGATCTCTGGTAGAATTGAGCATGGATTGGAGAGCGTCGCCTGTAAGCACCTTATTTTAGGCTCCTTTCATCATTCCAAATTTTTTTTGGGCTTTTAAAAAATATGTCAGCGTACTTTTTAATTAAAGTATCCGCTTGTCACTGCTGCTTGGAGGAGAGTGTTTCACTTATTTTTACTTTGACATGGGCTGTTGTAGTTTTTTGTCAATTTATTAAGTCACAAAAAGTTCCATACCCATTGATGAAATCAATTTGGTCAGAGAATAGAAATCTAACATACACAACAAGTTTGTTTTATGTTATTTGCATCTTTTGATCAGAAATTTAGTCATCAAAATAGTTAAAGGGCCTAGTAAGATGGATCCAGCACCCCAGGGCAGGTGAAATGTTCCCAAATGTCCAGATTAGGACAAAATAAATATTCAATAAATGGTCTGGTGGATCTGTAATTTGGAGCCCAATGTTCACTAGAATTTGAGATTTTGGATGTATGGCTATGCGGTTAAATATATATAGACATCCCATCCTTTGCCTCTGCACTGTAAGGTGGCAACTTGGCTTTTAGCCCATCTACTCGGTATTCTTACCATTTAATGTGGCTTATGTGATCTAGTAAACAGCTCCTAGGCTTTCTCTCCATACTCTTTATAGATATCCTTTATGATTTAGGGTATGCAATACATTTAATTTAATTTATTGCGGGGAAGGCTGACCAAGGTATGGACACTTCTGATTGTAGAAATGAAAGAAAACTAAACTTAGTAACAGGGAAGGCACCCCAGAGAAGCGATGCTATCTCTTGTTGCCAGCGGGAACGCCATTATGGGGAGGAGGAGGGAACGTTTAAAGGGGCCATAACCACAATTAAACACATGTGGAGGAAAGGGTCCAAGTTGATGAACCAAACTGAGAACCAGGAGGAGACCAGCTGATGGCGATGCGGTGGGAGGTACCCAGACATCCACGCCTGGAAGTGGTCCACCAAATGGGACCAGAATCTGTGGACAGCTTCTGGGAGGGTGGGGGTGGAGTCTGCGATGGCATCCAAGACAATCGTGTGGATAGTCCACATTGCTATTGTGACCAACAGAGCATGGAGGAAGGGTGGAAGAGGGGATACCATGGATATAGCAAACATGTCTCTTGACAGACTGAAGGGATGCGTTTGAATTTGGCCAAGCAGACGTTGAACCTCGCGCCATATCGCTTTAGAGGTAGGGCACTTCTCCAGGCGGTGGAACAGCGTTCCATACTGGCCACACATGACGCAGGATGAGTGTAAAGCGTTAGAGCGCTCAGCTATATGGTACACCCACCTCAGGCAGCACCACACATGGGAACGGATTTGCGGCTGCAACAGAGGGTGGTGTGCATATTTCCAGGTAGTCTTCTGGATCTCAAGGGAATTAGGGATGTCCATTATGTCCAGGTAGTCCACCCTGGATAGGACATGGGGTCGTGTGGGGATCAAGCCACCTTGAATGGGTAACCCCTGTACCTCTTGTGTGAACTGAGGAGGGGGGCGGCCTCTCTGGGCTGTGTGGTCACTAATACAGATTCTCCACTCAGCGCTCCGCATGGAGAGGAGGATTCGTTTGTAGTGGGTTTTAGTACCTTGAGGACCTGTGTCCGATGGGTGGGAAGCCAGATAATTCATTAAGGAGTGAGGGTTCAATGGATTGTTAAGGCTCAGGGCGCGGGAGAAGTTGGAGCAGTCCGCGCGGGACCAGTGTTGGGAGGAGAGCATAGGGGCGGTGATGGCCGCAATCCAGGTACCCAGGATTTTGGCAGCATGGGCTTTAAAGTCGAGCAGGCCCATGCCACCATGATGACGTGGGCCAAACATGACCTCAAGCCATACTGGCGGTGGGCAGCCTGACCATAGCCACCCTTGTAAAAGGGCATACATAGATTTGAAAAAACCCGGGGATAAGGCGATTGCGTGGCTCCAAACCAGACTTTGGAGAGGAGCATAGAGTTGGCTAAAACAACCCTGCCTTTAAGGAAAGTTTGGTGGGCTCTGAGGGAGGCGATGCGCTTCATCACGTTGTCTAGAATATGACTTTCCATTACTGATGAGGCATACCCGCCTGCCTCCACCCACACGACCAGATGGCGGACTGGCCCTATGGTAGGGCGTGGAATGAAAGGAACACAAGTGGGGCGGTGTGGGGTGATCAGGGAAGGTGAGCACGTGTGCGAACAGATGGTCCGGGCTGGGCACTGGGCGCTGGGGCCCAGCAGGTTTGATACCAACCAAGGAGGATGATTTTGGTTTTGGAAGCGTTCAGTGCAGCATTACTTAACCGGGAATAATCCTGGACGAGAGCTTCATTCGCGCATGCATCTTGATTATTAGACACCCTGACCACACAATCATCTGCAAACGCCATCATCTTGACTGGGGCTTGGCCTGGTGCATGGACCCCAGTGAGGCGGGCATTCACGTTTCGAAGTAGTGGGTTAAGGCTGAATTTATATAAGAGTGGTCTAAGGGGGTCCCCTTGGCGTAGGGCCCTTTGAGGGCGGACTACTTCCGTGAGGAAGCCAGGGCCACGCACTGCCATTGTTGCAGATTCTGTGAGCAGCATTACCCAGTTGATGAAGCGAGGGGGTAGGCGGAATTGATGGAGGCAGGCCCTGAGGTATTCCCAGTTTACTCTATCATAGGCCTTCTGTTGGTCCAAAAATACAAGTGCCCCTGAGGCTGTGGACTGGCATGCGTTAGCCACAGAGTGCATGTTATCCCAAATCAACCTTCTGGGGATGAAACCGAATTGTTCTGGGGAGATGGTGGCAGATGCTACAATCCCTAAACGGTTAGCCATGATTTTTGTTAAAATTTTTGTATGCGTGTTAGTTAAAGAAATGGGGCGCCAGTTGGCTAGGTCTAGCTTATCCCCTTTCTTGAAGGGTGTGATGGTGAAGGCCTCTTGCCCTCCTGGTAGGAGGCGCGTTTCCAAAAGGCTCAGGCTAAGAGAGGCAAGCAACAGAGGGGATAAATATTTGAAGTGCTTCTTATAGAACTCATATGGAATGCCATCAGGGCTTGGGCATTTATGATTTGGTGCACCGCGGTTGGTGGACCAAAGTTCGTTCAGATTATTCAAATTCATTAACTCCAGGTATCAGGAAATGGTGCATATGTGCATGCTATTGACAAATTTCAACATTTTTGGCCAGCTGAATTGAATCGGATCAGTACAACTCAGAGTAATACTTTTGTAATTTGATCGCTACTTCAGCCAACTTATCCATGACAGAATTATCTGACCTCCACACCTGTGTGCAGGCCATGCTCTGGCGCGGTGTGAAGAATTTTTTAAAAAAATAAGTTGAGCATGTGCCGCTCTCTGTAATGTGTTTGGACCTGTACTGAACACAAACCCGATGTTTGTGTTCCTTTCAAGTGTGTTGAGGTGGGCGGCTGCTTCTGCCCACTTCCAGCCCCAAGCAGGGCTGTAGCTCGTGGCTGGGATGTTGGACTCCAGGTGTGCCAACTCTGCCAGAGCGCGCGAGATGATGGCTGATGTAGCTCTTGAGCGTCGGGAGGAGAGTTGGTGAGGATGATAGATGGTAATCACTTTGAAGGCTGACCATGTGAAAATTGGGTCTTCACAAAGTGGTGTAATAAACTCTTTTGCCAAAGTCGTTGATTCCATCCAATTGGAAAATCCTGGCGACTCAAGTTTGGGTGGGTGGAGTTTACATCAATGTGGAGCCCTAGCCACTGTGACAGGTAAGTGGTAGGTTATTGAGACCAGCCAGTGGTCGGAGAAATTGATTTTTGATGTGTGGAAGTGGGAAATATGAGATCAAAATTTCACCAGCGTGAGGATAAGGTCAATGTGGGACATGGAACTTAATTGGCCGTTGTGAACGTGGGGGCGCGTCATGTTCTCAAGTAGCAGAGCCTGTTGCAGCAGCACGTCTAGCAACCCAAGGGTGGCCTTTAGAATGCAAATTTCTACGTGACTCTGGGGGGCGTGGTATGAGGAAGGCTAACGGTCCGTGGGTGTGTTTAGCCAACAGTTCATGTCACCAACTATTAAGGGGTCAGGGGTAACAGAAGGGATTTGACTGATGAGAAAAATTCCCAATGCTCTCATGCTCAGGTCGGGGCATAAATGTTGATGATAGCATGCGCCACATCATCCCACAAAAATGTAACAACAAGGACTTGGCCATAGAGGAAGGATTCAGATGATAAAAATTTAAAAAAATTGTTTTTCTGAACAAGCACCCCACAGTGCTCAGACCAGAAGGATAGGGAAGGGAGGAGCATGGTTTTCCAAGCATCCTCTGAACCTCGCAGACAGTGGTCTCCTGGATGGCCAGGATATCCACGGGTAAATTATGTTGTAAAAAACTCAGTTTCCTAGCCTGGGACGGGGAGGCCTTGAGTCCGGCAATATTCAACGGAACCTAAAGTGAAGGCTTCCCCCTTCTCACCTTAGGTGCGAGGGGGTGGGCACCTGGGCCCACCAGCCTCCTCTGGATCCCATGGGCCTTCACAGTGGCGCGGGTGTTTGCAGCAACGCTATCAATTGATTTGTTAATTTTAGCAGACAGGTTCACGTTGGCTTTCACCTTCACTTTTTGTTTTCCCGCTGTCAAACGAATTTTTTGTGGTGTGGATGAGTTCAGTGCACTAACATTCGGGTCAAAGATTTTTTTCAGGCATGTTAAAGACCAAGTTGGTTTCAATTGGGGCTTGGTTGCAAATGTCAGGTGAGATTGAGTCACCCATTGGATCCTCAGATTGGGTGGCCCAATCAGCTTGGGCCTCCCAATCTGATTAGTTGAGGGATTCCCAAGTTGCTTCGGCTGCAAAGGTTAAAATGTCCTCCTGGCGTTGGGAGTGTGGGATAGCAGAGGTGACTTTGGCCGCTTCCTTGGCCACAGCCCTACGGGCCTGTTTGGCCTTCTTTTGCTCTTGAGGGGAGGCAGGTTTTACTAGTAAGTAGCAGCCTTGTGCTCCCCACAGGAAGGCCTCTTTGGTACTGGTGGTTGGTTCATAGTGCGCCTCCCCATTGGCCATGGCCGCCAAGGGGTGCTCTTGGAATGTGATGCGCTCCTTGGTGGGGCATGCGTGTGCCTTATGGCCAAATGCATCACAGTGGGTGCAGATGGGGGGTGCGCTGTCTATGGTTACCCAAAAAGGGTGGGTGGTATGCCCTTCAATATTAACATAAGTGGAGTCCGGGATCTGGGTTAGGTCCTTCACGATCTCCTCAGTTGGAGTCAGAACTGCAATGGCTTTGCCAGTGCACAGGTGTGGCATCAGCGTAAAGCATTGCATCTTGAAGGATTGTATTTCTCCATATATGGTGAGACCATCTTTCAGGTGTTGCTCCAAAATGTCACGTTTTACTGTAGTAAGCAAAAAGTCAAACGTGAGGAAAATTTGGTTTGATTTTGTCCATCTGGTGCGTTTGGTTTTGATGACCCATTGCCCTTTGGGGAGGTCAATCACTACGCACACTGCAGCAGCCTCGTCTGCTGCTTCCTTGTTTTTGAAACCGAGATCCAGCCAACCATGTGACATGGAGTAAGGTGCGATGTACACCATGGTCAGGAAATAAGTGTGCACATCCCACAAAATTTTTCCCATAAAGCTGTTTGTTGGATATCCAGGAACACCTGGACTCCATATTCCACCGATGAGAGTGGTTGAGAGTGCGGCGTGTTGATGTACTGGTTACATCGCGCCTGCCAAGTGAGGATTTCCAGGGAAATAGTAACTGCCATTTTTTTATTTTTATCTAATACACCAGTTTCTCTGGAACGTTTTTGAACGTTGGAGGTCGCAGGCCTACCACCTGTGCCTCTTACCTTACATGCCCAACTGCTCCCTGACATGGGCGCAAACTAATCTTCTCTGTGAGATTATCAAACTAAAGTCAGACTTGAATTGAATATATTTCAAAAGTGATTGCAACGAGAGAGAAAAGTTGGCGATGCAATACATTATAATAGCAAAATATAATTTCTTGTGACTTATTTTTCTATCAACTTCTACCAGGAATTGTGTGCATATTAGAAGGTCAAGCCATCATTCTCTATCATAATTTCTGGGGCCTTCAATAACAGAGATCCAAACTGAAGCAGCTAGGATGAGTAGGCTTTCAGAGTGTGAGTCCAATGAGGTCCCGTGGCCCCATGATCTTAAATATAGTTTTGCTTTGGACTAATTTTTATCCATTTCACTAATCAAAAAGAAATTTCATTAACTGGAGATCCAGTATTGATTCTGGCCAGCTTTCACATCATGTATGACTACTTTGAGAGAGTAACTTCATTACCAAAATGGGGGTTAAAAAATTGAATACACTGGAGGGAGGGGTCCAGAAAGGGCAGAGTAAGAAAAAGTTATACATTTATTTAGAATCAGCGAGCCTTGAACATCTAATTCGTCACGTTTGTATAGAATGTAACATTTAGCATGCGGAGCAGTGATAGACTGAGAGAGAGGCATGGCATCATCAGCAGAGGGTGCCTTGAGCCATAAGCTGACTCCACTTTTCCCGCCTCACTGGCTTTTTCTAAAAGATAAGAGTCTTCTTAATATCCTAAATCTTATAATAAGAAGAAGGGTCAAGAAGGGTTTAAGTCTCTGGAATTGTCCAACTGCATGGATGTGAGGCTGACCCCCTTATTAAAAGGTTGACGCACTTCTGGCTCAGGAAACTCCTCTATAAATTCCTTAAAATTGAGAATAGACTTGTACATCTTCTTGGCTTTCTGAAATAGAGCACAAGATTTTTTTAGTACTAGATGGTAGCACAAGATTTTTAATGTGCTGAAACGCTGAGAGCATGGGTTCAATTGCGTCATCTAATTAAACTCAATTACAGGATGCAAGGGCCTGGGCTCCATGATAAAACCGCACAGCAAAATTTGATGTTGGTTTCCCAATTTCTTAAGCAGATTTGCATGAAAGCCTGTTTATGGTTAGAAAGGGAGATGTTACTTCTAGATTCATTAATAAGAGCATCCTTTATAGCCTCCCAAGGGTTACACGTCATAAAGTATGGCGCCATGATTCCTCAAGCCTTGCCATTTAGCAGGGTTGAATGAATTGACATTTCTGATGATCCATATATTTGTTCCATCGCACTTTCATACTCAAAGGGGTAGGATTGAATGGTTTCAGTCCTGGACACGTACTTCTTTTTAAAACTGAACTTAAGATATAACAGGCCAAGAGTGAACATGGATAGAAAGAGAAGGCGGTCACTTGTATTTAGTAGGTTTTGCGGTACCTATGTCAGTATGAGGAATAGCCTTGACAAATTGGCGGCATAAGTAGTAATATCGTATTTTAGAGCAGTGTAACAGTCATTGACATACTTAAGTGGGGCCTTGGTATCTAGAAGTCAATGAAGCTTTTTGATCATGGCAAATTAAAGGGCATATTGGGCTGATACAAGTCTTGTTTAGCTTCAATTGCTTGAAGCTTAGCATTCTTCTTCTTAAGTTGATGGTTCACTGGGTCCTGGGTGTTAATCAGGCTTGAAAATGTTTCAGTCATTTTCATATAATTTTTTTAAAAGGAGATAAAGGGGAGATAGATCAAGATGATCCTCTTCAATAGCCAATCTGATCCTCATGCCACCATTAGCAGTTGTCACTAAAGAGTTTTAAATTCTAGCTTCATTGTTTTCAAAAAAGGAAGGTTCAACAAGTGGAGAGGATCCAGGAAGACCACAGGGACCTTCAGGCCCAGGTAGTCCTTGTTATACTTCCTTCCCACTAGGTCTAATTTCGTTTAGAGTTCCTTTTTGTAATAACTTCCTTGATCAGAAGCATAGAAGTTTGTTCACTCAACTGCTGAATCTGAGCAGCTAGGTGGAGATTGGGAACCAGTGGTTTGGTTATTCTCAGAGATTCAGTTGATAAAATTAGACAAAAATGCGTTCCGCTCGTTGGTCCATGTCAGTAGCCGCATGGATCATCCTCTGGAAAAGCACACCTTGCAGAAGTTGGATAAGTCCAGTGTCAATATGTGCCAAGTGATGTCAAATTTCGTTGATCTCCTGGCTGCTGCCAAAAATTGGCCTAGCTATTGGTTTGACCAGAATTAGATGCAGCTTCATACAATTATAAAAGCTGGGCGTAATTTGATGAGACAGTCTGAGTGCGTGGATCTTTAAGTGGTGTATCTTAAGTAATTGTATTTGATGGTTTAGAATGGGGGTTATAAACCACCTAGTGATAAAAAATGGTGTAAAATGTGGTAAACAAATATTAAAAGGTAGGTTTCTATTTGGGCTACTCTTACTTCATTGCCAGGAAGGTCAGGTGAGAAATATAGATGTGTCATGCTGTTAGCAATTCATATGGACCAGGTACGACTGGATCTTCCAACAGGAGTGATAGTTCCAGCCAGTAATTCTGAGACAACGTGGAGGCTTTGGAAGCCTAGATTTGGTAAATTGAATCTATTTAGTAAAGTGAATCACCTGTGGCTGAAGTAAGGGTCATGGTCACATTGAACGAAAGTTCTCAAGTGTGAATAGACATGTAGTTTAGTTGTTGGAAAAGATCCATATGTAAATACTCGTGTTAACCTCCATATTGGTAGGGCTGTCATTGCTGGAATGTTTCATCCTGAAGATGGATTTTCACCAGGTAGCCTCATAAGGACAGGGCAGAGAGTGTCAGACAATTACAAGTCTTATTAATTAATAAGAATGTTTCAGTTTAAAATAAGGAGGAAAATGAGGACGAAGTCGGCCTAATGACTCTGGTTGGTTCTTGATAAGATCCTTTGATCTGGGGAAATAAATTAGTAGTAATTCTCGTCCCAGTACCATGAAGTCAGGTCATCAAATTGTGCTGACTATGCGGCGAATTCAGGAGAGCCAGTCAGAGGCTCCTCCTCAGGCCTCCAATAATTTAGTGCAAAATACCTGTGGAGCCCAGCCCCTTTTATAGGGTTGGAAGGGGTATTGCAAAGTAAAAACATTTTCATGCCCACTGATTGGGTAAAAAATTAAATCGTTTTCTCACAGTTATATCCTACAAAAATCAACTTTCCATTGGTCATTTAACAAAATGAGGCGAGTTTTCTGTGGTCTGATAGGTCAAATCACTATAATTGCTTTTCTGTTTTTACTGAGCCATCTGTTGGGATTTTTGCCCAAATTTCCAGCCATATAGATTACCATGAGTTGTTAGGGGATAATTCCCTATAGTGAGTGAATTGGATATCAATTGCCCTGATTTTGGGTTGAAAATGTTTGGGGCTTTTAGATAATTTTGCCTGGCTCAGATCTGTCAGGGATCAATTCAAGTTAATGCTTAATATCTCATCGGGCAGAGTTGCTGACAAAAATTAAGGGTATCTGATAGTTGATTGGTGGTAAACTTTCAGGTGTACTGATTGGGATCAGTTGAGTTTCATCACCAACCAATTAAGAAATAAAGGAGCAAGTTGTTAGGCAAATGATGCCACCTGCAACTAGCAAATTGATCAGTTATATCGCGACCTTCTTAATGGGTAGCAAGTCCCATTACCTAAGCAGGTCGCTTGCCAAAGATGGTTGGTTCATTGGTAATAAGAGGAAAACGTTAGGGACACATTCTCTGACTCTTTACTTTTTAGTCTTGAGGATGTCCAATGATGGAAACTAACCAGGATGGGTAATACCATCGCTGGTGAAACAATGAAGGGTAATTTAATAGCAACGTCTGCCATTTCATTGCTGCGGTGCCAACTGAGGGTTGGGTGCCAAATTCCTTCTATAAATTACCCTGAAAATTTACTTATTAGAAATTATTTTGATTAATAAATTAACAGACACTTATTGGCTCTATTCATTTTCAAGGAAATTATTGCAGTGTGCTTTAATTGGGAACTCTTTAGTATGATATTAAGTAATAATTGAGAATCTTGAGAAGAGAAGCTGAGAGAAGCTGGGAATTGATGCTGAATCATATGACCAGAGAAAAGGCTGTAAACTAGGATCTGAGCTTGGATCAAGTTAGTAGAATAAGGAAATAAATACCTACTGAGGACATCTAAAGTATTTTTAGGTGTAATATTATTCAAGCGTTGGACCATAAACTAGTGATTTATTCAAATATGGATAATAGTCTTCATACTATAATCAATCATATATATCATCAGATTACACGAGGATTGCAAAAATTGAACCTGTGCAGTTAACACTTTAAGGTTTAGCTTATGTGAACAAGCAGTGAAATTTCTAGATTTTTAACAATTGGTGCTCACTATAGGGGTTGTAGTTGAGTAGTATATCTAGGACAAGATGTCATACAAGGTGAGATAAGAAAACTTTTGACGGAGTTGGCAACCATCAACAAGAACACATTGATTCTGTGGACCATCAAGATTTTGCCGCCTTGGAGGAAAAAGCCACCAAGATTGAGGAAGGAGTGAAAAATGTCGCTAGTTTCAGCAATGAATTACTTAGAAAAGTAACGTCAATAAAGAAAAATGAAGGAGATTTAGTTTATAAAGTATTATTCTTGAAAATTGAGCGTGAAGTGGATTGCATTCAAATATGGGCTTTCAGCGCAGATATAGAGCGGCTAATTAAGCAAGTCAAGGAGTTGAAGACTTAAAAATGTGATATGATCCCTATGCGGCGACTAACGCCAAAGAGAGGACCCTGAGAACTTTGTTGGAAAAGCGGCTATTCCACAAAAATATACCATCTACATTCATATCCATTTCAGAGATGACCTTTAAAATTACACCTTAAAGTAGTCAAGTAGCCAAACAAGAGTGAAGGCTAGAGAAACTTAAAAGAAATTTAAAAACTACGCAAAAAAACTACTTTTTATTGTGATAACGACCCTGTTTTTTTCTGTTTATTTGACATGACAATGTTCAGTTATGTAGATCATCAAATGGCTTTGGTTGTGATGAATTGCTTAAATACTGATTATCAGAACCTAGTGTTGCACCATCTAGAGGGGGACAGCTTTTTTATACTCAGAAGCCAACTTGGCAACTATGAAAGAATTTGGAATTCCCACGTGCATGTCAAAGTGAAAGCAAGAATTCAAGGTTTTTTAATTTTAGAAGGATGAATCCTTAGTGAGTTTGCCAATTGTTTCTACCAATAATTAAATATTTTGGTTAGAGCGAAAGTGCTGGATGATTTTAATGCAAGGATCACGCTGCAAGCGGCCCTGTGGCCCTATCATGATTTACATCAAATGATGTCTTCCATGTTTATAATGGAGATTACCATCTCTTAGAATGTGGATAATTATAAAATATTAAGATCTATTTTTGATGATCTAAATAGAAGTTTCAAACTGAATCTAGGTGGAATACAGATCCTAAGAAGTGGAACAAAGGCGCTAAGGAGTATAATATATGAAACAGCTGGGAAATAAGCCCAAAGATTTCAAGTGTATCAAAGAAAGAAAAATGCTGTTACCAGTGTGGATGAAAAGAACACTTTGCTTTGCACTGCAAGAAGTTTAAATGCTGATCAATGTGGTCCGAGAAAAAGAGTCTAAACCCACACAGGAGTGAGGAAAAAGACCCATTGCCTAGATGGGGAACACTCTAGAGCTGCAGAAAAATCCATTTCCCCTGGTATATTACATGAAGAAATTGACATTATTGATCTGTTCATCAATGATGTCGGGCAGGATGAACCATATCAAGTGGTCAATTTGGATGTGAATGCAGTAAGCATATCTGGAGCAAAGGGAATTGAACCTGAAACAATTAAGGAAGTTGCTTGGCCATATGCATGAAAATTGGTGGACAAGATTCAAGCTGCGGAGAATCTGGAATATTTGACCAAAGTCAAGTTAGATGAGGCAAACCTGTCTATCCCCCTTATCTTGGTCAAGGAATCATTTACTAATTTATCAGTACAAATAATTCACGCCCTTGATTTGACCAATAATGCTGCTATACACTCATTAAATATAATTTTATAAAACTCAGAGTGTACTTATATAGTTATACTAGTTAATAAAATTATGGGTGTGGACGATAGTCAACAGTGGAGCGCTCATCAACAATGTATTGACCAAGCGGTGAAGAAGATGAGTATCTCGCACAATTTGGAACATAAGAAAGAATATGGGACAACCAGGCCAGATACCACCATCTCATGTGAAGCGTATAGCGCTCTACCACTTCAATTTGGTTCCTTAGTGGTATCCACCCCAGCAATAGTTTGGCTAACCAAAACTATGATATTCTGATTAGGATGGGTTTTCTATGAAAATATGGAGATGAATGTAACTTTCAGTATAATACGTTGACCTTATTGGGTCAGACGTTTCATCTAGTTTATCAGAAAAATGGGGAAGCTCTACTGATTAGGAGAAATAATAGCATCACTCTGATCTACAACGATGGCATTGTCCCAATTTGATACCAAACTTCTTGGCTGGAAATGATGAAAATTATGAAGGAAACCCTGGAAAATTGGGGAATTCTGTTAAGGACTAAGAGTTCAAGAACTATACCACCAAGATCACAGATAATAGTTGACATGGGGTTGCCATTGGAGATACCTGATCTGCTGTATGGAGTATCAGGAAGCCCCTAGAAAAATTCAGAGTAAATCCTTGGGTGGCTCCTGGAATAATTATTCTGGGCCATGGAGAAATTCGAGTTCTCTTAGCCAATTTGAGTGAAAAACTGATAGATATTGTGAGAAATAAGATCGTCACATTTGTAGATCTAATCTTAACAGCTGAATTGAAGAAATTCCAAGATTTTGGGACCCTCAATGTAATGGGATTACCATCAGGGGTGACTAAACGTATCAATTACTAGCCAATTGAGAGCAACTCACTGATTTGATGGACTGACAGCAGGAGGAGGTGCTTGAGCTATTTGATAAGTATTGGGAAGTATTCGCCCAGGACAACCACAGTTAAGGGTGTGAGGAATATGATCCACAAAGTCAACACTGGGGAAAATTTTCCAATAAGAATGAGACTGATTTGACGGTTGAAGGTGGCTGAAGCGGTAGTGGAGAGAGTAATCAGTAAACTAGTGAAGCATGGGCTTCTAGTTCCATCATCAAGTCCCTGGGCGAGTCCTATCCTTATTTTAAAGAAGAAGAACTGCTCTAATTAGGTGGTGATTGATTATTGAAAGCTAAATATGATCAAAATAGAAATTGTATCTTCAATCATGCACTGATGATGACGCTAGAACAATTGGGAGAAGCAAAGTATTTCTCTGTAATGGATCCAATATCAGGATATTGGAAAATCGATTTGCCAACAGAAGACCAGGATGTATGTCCAGGGGAAATCCCCTGTGTGTCAATTGGGCCCTCTTCCCATTTCTGAGTAAATTGGCTCAGAAGAGGGTGGATGTATCCCTCGTCACCCAGGACAACCTCACCCACATGATATAAAAGCGATGGGTAACAGCCCTCCCTCTTTGGATCCCTCCCATGGTGCCCACATTCACCTCACCTAAAATTGTACGCCTTATCAGGGAAATTTGCGCCAAAAGCACTAAAATGAAGTCAATCAATTTAAAAAGAAGTGTAAACAAGCCTAATTATTGGAATCCACATAGTTAAAAAGTAATTAAGATTGAATCGTTGGCCATAATTGCTGAAAGTTTCAATTCAGCTAACAAAGCAAGTGTCAAAATTAATCCCCTCTCAAAACTGTCAGGGCTTATCCCCAACATGCAGATAGAATCAACGGACACCATCAACAATAGTCTATTGCTCCCTTCCAGCAAATTGGGCGGAGCAGCCAAAACAACTCTTTTAAATGAACAAATGGCTAAGCAACTGGGCACAGTCAGGTTGGGCATCCCAAACCCATTCCCAACCAATTGGGACCAACCCTACGTGGGGTGGCCTTGGGTGATTCCTGTTGCTTGTTGGGCCAAACTCCATCACGCCAACTGGTGGAAATGCAGGTGAGTCTACGTTTGGGCGTTCAGGGTTGAACCAACAATGACTTGGCCTGCCATTGATTCCTTTAATGTCAGTTCCCAGTGAGCTTATCTGCCCACAATTCCTAATAATTTGTTGGTTAGGTCAAACTTGAGGGACTGGATCCCAGCTTGTTTTCTCATTAATTGACCACTATTTAATCAGTTGCATTGCAAAGAGAAAATTATTGGTCAATTTATCCCCTTTATTTCCATTAAAACCTTTCCCTAAATTTAGTTTTTATGTTGATAAATAAACTGCCTTTTTGGCTGACACTCATAAACCCCTCAGGGTTAAAGACCATATTTGTCTGGTATCTTATTATGTGCCTGTACAAATTTCTAGCTCACCAGCAGTCATTAATATACTCATTTCTAAATTCAAATCGTCATATCAGCAGTAGTTCCTTTAGCATTCTGATTTGCCGTTTGGGTGCTCCAGCACCTCAGTTGGCAGGACAGTCTAATTCTAACTTGCTGTTTGTCTAACATAATCGACCAACCATTATTCCTAACCATTTCCGCCTTTCTCGTTGATATTGGCGTAGCAATGTCCCTTATTTTCAGCTGAACCAGGTTGTGAAGAAAATTTTCCTGTCCATAATAGCCTAGTTCCACTCAAAATGTCAAATCCACACCCCATAGTTTCCGCAGCTATTGTGCCCATGTCAGTAGGATTAGAAAATCCTACTTGCAATGAGCTTACTCCTCCTATGAACCTAGCGGTTTCCCCTGACTCCACTACCATCTCTTCAGTATCACTGGATTCAGCTACAAGTACCAATAAAGAGAACTTCACTTGCTTCTTATTACCCATGAAGATTAGTGTTGGTCCCAACACGTCTCCTTTGAGGCCTTGGTAAATACCAGAGCCGCGTAAACATTATGAGTGTTGAACTGGCTCAACAATTAAAACTAGACCTGGATGCAGGTCCCTCGGTGATGGTTGCATCATCAGCATCCCAAACCTCATACTTAGTTCGCTGGCCAGTTTTGTTCTCAGTACACCAGTTCAGCTTCTGCTATTAGTTCTAAGCAATGCTGAACTTGGTGTTCCCGGTTATCTTAGGAGTTAAATGGTGGTTCTGGCAACATGTTAAGATTCATCTAGAGTCAAATATGTTGTCTTTTGCCAATGATCAAACTGAGGGAGAATTTTCTTTAGTTAATACTCTCAAGAAAGCCCAAAGTCATTGCTTCATAACTTCCCTTGTCTCCCCTTCAGCCCTTCCATCTGATTTTCCCAAAGAATTGATGCTCTACAAGAGTATTTTCGATTCCAGAAGGTGGACTGTCTTCCCCTCACACCAAATTTAATTGTGGATTCTATATGACGGTACAGTTGGTGAATATCAACTGCCCGTTGTATCCCCACACAGCTTTTGAGGAGGTTGCACTCAAAACTTGATTGGATGATATGCTTAAAAAAATGTGGTTTTTTAAAGAGACATCGCCAGTTATGTCCCCCATCATCTTTGCCAAAAAGCTGATGGTTCCCTCCACCCCTGTGTATATTACGGCCACTTAAACAAAGTTACAGTTCTTAATCCCTACCCCCTGCTCCTGGAGCAAAAAGTCAGCTTAGCAATCGCCAAATCTCGTGTGTTCTTCAAATTGGATCTTGTCAATGCCTTCATTTAGATTCAGATAATGGAAGGGCAAGGATAGCTGATAGCGATCCAGATGAAAATGTGGCATTTTCTAATTCTGCATAATGCCATTTGGGCTGAAAAATTCTCCCGCTACGTTTCAATGTATGATTGACAGTGTACTGGGTGACCTCCAGTTTACTTGCGCGGTTGCATATTTTGACAACATTCTGGTTCACTCCCCAACTTTGAACAACATGCTATTGACTTGGAATTGGTCGTGGCTGCTTTGCATAAGGCAAGCTTGATTGTTAAGCCTTCCAAATGTGAGTTCTATAAGAAGGAAGTTACCTTTCTTGGGAACTTCATTCTTAAAGATGGCTAGGTGATTCCTCCCAATAAGTTGGATGCTATCCGAGAATGGCCAACCCTGACATCCCAGAAACAATTAAGTTGTTTCTTGGGACCTTTATTTTCAAAATAAATTTCCCCAGCTAATTCCCAGTTAGCTGCCCCGCTCCACCCCCTCACAGGTAAAAATGTACCATTTTTCTGGATGCCCAAATGCCAGCAGGCGTTCAAATCAATCAAGGAGGTATTTTTATCCCCTCCTGTCTTGAAACATGCGGATCCTGCCAAGCCATATATCGTTGTGTGTGATGCCTCCTTGGTGGAAGTAGGGGCAGTAATGCTCCAAGAGCACAATGGCTTGGAACATTCATTTGCCTATTTTTTCCGAAAATCTACCTCTACAGAGAAATCTTGGGCCATCTACAACAAGGAGTTAGCAGCCATGTCATGGACATTGACTCATTGGCAATACCTGTTATGAGGTGCTCAGCATGAGTTGACTGTTTGCATGGATCACTAAGCCCTCTTGTATTTCCGTAAACCCCAAAAGTTGGCGCATTGGCAAGCTCATACTTATTAGGACCTGTGTAGCTTCAATTTCAAATGCACATTCATGAAAGGTGCACTTAACATACTTCCAAATTTCTCAGTCGCAATCCCGCCCACTATCCCCCAGATTTGTAGTAAATGGATCTTGTTACCAAGATTTCGCTGCCAAAATCTTTGTCAATTGTCCCCCGTCATCTCTTCTGACGTCTTTCCCCCAACGCCCCACTTGTTACTCAGGTTCTAGCCAGCCAAATGACCTGCCCCAAAGGGGTGAAGTTATTCAAGCAATTGGTCCTTCAAAATCATAAACACTCTCTGTACTCCTTGGTGGAGGAATCATTTGTTTTAGGTCTCAAAATTGGGTACCCCCTCTCTTCCAAGTCAAGGTATTTCATGCGCATCAAGACCCTCCCACGATTGGCCATCTGGGCAACAAAAAGTGCATTAAATTGATAAAGTGAACCTATAACTGGGCGGGCTTAATTAAGGAAGTTCCAGCTTGTATTGCAGACTGCGTTACCTGTGCTCAAGCAAAGTTGGACCGCGCAGGAAGGAAGGGTTTCCTACACCCATTACAACAGTTTGAGGGCCCATGGACATCGGTGTCCATTGACTTTACTGTCAAACTCCCTCATTCTAATGGGTTTACAGCAATAATGGTGGTGGTCAATCACTATACCAAATTTTCTTATTTATTCCCTGTACTTCTGCAATCACGTCCAAAGAGACCTCTCAGCTCTTCATACACCATGTGTTCTAGATGTTTGATCTCCCACAGGAGATCACCAGTGACTGTGGACCCCAATTTACAGCGCGATTTTAAATTCTGCTTTTATCCATCCTAAAGATCACCCCCTGTTGTTCCACCGCTTACCACCCCCAGTCTGATGGACAAACCAAGCGGATTAAACCAAAAATTGGAACAGTATCTGCGTTGTTACGCTATGGCCACCCAGTATACTTGGGCCAATGACCTCCCCCTCGCCCAATTTTCCTATAACAATGGTACTCACGCCTCAACGGGGTTTTCTCCCTATGAAGCAACGTTAGGTTACAATTCCTCTTTTTTGGTCAGTCCCTGTATATGCCCAGAGGCTCCTGCTGCCGAAATCATGTTGAGCATATCTGGTCTACCCAGTCCTTAGTACAAGAGCACCTCACAAAGGCTATCAATAATTATAAACATTTTGCAGATTGCAAACAGCTTCTTGTTCATAATATTGTGGTGGGCTCTCACGTTATGTTGGACACTCGCCATCTGTGGATGCTGTTACCTTCCCAGAAGTTTGCATGCAAATGTTCAGGTCCCCACATGGTGGAGGAAGACTTGGGCAATGGTGCTTTTTGTTTGAAATTCCCAGCTCATTGGAAACAGCATCCCGTCTTTCATGTGTTTCTTTTGTCCCAGTTCAAGGGGACCACCCCGCCAAACCCAAACCAATTGTGATTGAGGATGTGGAATAAGCCGAGGTGGAAAACATCTTAGCATCTCACAAATCCTGGCTTCAGTTCAGTACCTCATGGCCTGGAAAGGGTGTCCAGCTTATGAGAACAGTGGGATTAAGGCTTGCAATTGTGCTAACTGTATGGAACTGGTTAAAGCGTTTCATAAATCCCACCCCAACGCTCCCCATCACCCCCAAAAAAGTTACAATGGTAATGGCGATCAAACTACCCAAGGCGTACAAAAATGTGGCCCTCATGCAGTTCCACAGCAGTGGCGCCCTTCCTTTGGAAAAAGGGAAGGGTAATGTAATTACAGGAGAAAGTCCCCTGTGTGTCAATTGGGCCCTCTTCCCATTTCTGAGTAAAAAGGCTCAGAAGAGGGTGGGTGTACCCCTCATCACCCAGGGTGACCTCACCCATGTGGTAGACGAGCGCTGGGTAACAGCTCTCACTCTTTGGATCTCTCCCCCGGCGCCCACATTCACCTCACCCAAACTTGTACGCCTGATCAGGGAAATTTTCTTTGAAAGCTCCAAAATGAAAACAATCAGCCTTAAAACGAGTGGAACTGAGCTAATGATCAGAATCCACATAGTTGAAAAGAAAGAAGATTGATTCATCGGCCAGAATCACCAATGGTTTTGATTTGGCTAACACTGTGATCATCAAAATTAACTCCCTCCCAAAATTGTTGAGAATGATCACCGATGTGGAGGCAGCAGCATTGGACACCATCAACAATAGTTAAAAGCTCCCTTCCAGCAAATTGATGGTTTCAGCCAACACAACGCTTTTGACCAAACAAATGGCCAGCAACTAAGCACAGGCGGGTTGGGCATCTTGAACCCATTCCCAACCAATTGGTACCACCCCTACATGGGGTAACCTTGGAGGATTCTCGTTGCTTGTTGGGCCAGACACTGTCACGCCAACCGCTAAAAACGCTGTCAAGTATTAGTTCAGGTGTTTGAGGTCAAAATGACAGTGAAGCAGCCTGCTGCCAATTCCTACGATGTTGGTTCCCAGTGAGCTTAT
The DNA here is from genome assembly GCA_022478985.1 of Massospora cicadina. Classification (NCBI taxonomy): domain Eukaryota; kingdom Fungi; phylum Entomophthoromycota; class Entomophthoromycetes; order Entomophthorales; family Entomophthoraceae; genus Massospora; species Massospora cicadina. Next base: position 58,031 of record JAKSZP010006755.1, read on the forward strand.
CTGCCCCCATTCCCAAATAATTTGCCAGTTAGGTCAAACTTGAGGGATCAGATCCCAGCTTGTTTCCTCCTCAATTGACCGCTTTTTAATCTGTTACATTGTACTGAGAAACTTGTTGGTCGATTTTTCTTCCTTTATTTTTCATTAAAAACCTTTCACTAAATTTAGTTTTTATGTTGAAAAATAAATGGCCTTTTTGGATGACACTCACACACCCCTCAGGGTTAAAGACTATATTGTCTGGTATTATATTATGTGCCTGTATGAGATTCTGAATCACCAGCAGTCATTGGCGAAACTTCTTTCAAGCTTCATATCCGTAGTACCAGCATCAGTGCCTTTGGAATTATGGTTTGCCATTTGGGTGCTCCGGCACCTCAGCTGGCAGGCCATTTTAATTTAACTTGCTGTTTGCCTGACACAGGAGAAATGTGCAATCATTACCGTGCAGGGGCTGTATTAACCAACTTGGGTGCTTTAAGTTCTATGCAATGCGCCTTTGACGTTTCAGATGGCCAGGACGCCATATTTTATGACCTGAAATTGTCATTTATCCTGGTGTACTTGGACGATATAAAATTGTTCAATAGGACATTCACTGACCATTTAAACCACTTGGATGAAGTTTTAAAGCGACTATCCGCAGCTAACTTGAAAATCAAGCTGATGAAGTACCACTTTTCAAAAAGAGTTGGAATATTTGTGATTCATAATTCACTCTAGTGGACTGCAGCCGCAAGCCCAGAAGATTGAAGCCATAGAGCGAATGGCTGTACCAAAGAGTGTCCAAGATATCAAAAATTAACTTGGAATGGTCAGATAATATTAAAGATATTTGGGATTTTGTATGAATCACCGAGTTACTCGTCCATTTTCTGGAGTATCTGGAAAAAGATTTCGTTTAGAGTAAGGAGGCCCAGAGTTTTTCATTAAATTAAGCTAGTAAGTAAAATAGATTCTCTGATTTTGAAATAGATGAATTTCAATTGAGAATCTATAATACAGTTCAATGCTTCATTAATGGTGATTGGCACCATCCTGAGCCAGGTGGATGAACTCAAGGATGGTCATCTGGTAGCGTATGTGAGCCAAACACTCTCAGAAGATGAGAGTAATTACACCTTGACTGAGCGTGAATGCCTTGCAGTCATCTACGCCTGTAAACAGCTTTGGGTGTACGTCCACAGAACGCACTTTAAGGTGTTGACAGACCACTCTTAGCTGCGTTGGCTACACAATATAAGAGATCTGGAAGGACAACTGGCCTGATAAACACTTAAGCTTCAGGCTTACAATTATGAGATTGTCCACCAAGTGGGTCTTCTCACCAGAGTGCAGATGGCTTATTGTGGTTACCAATGGTCCAGATGCTATACCAGCAGGAGGATGAGTTATTCCAGAGAATGGTCAATGGAGAAATTGGGAATGATCCCTGAGAAATCCATGGTGCGCTTTGAAATGTGATGGAAAAAACTAAGTCTATGAATGGAAAAGTGTTTAAAATGATTAACGGGAAGAAGTTACTATTAACAAAGCCATCAGAAAGAGCAACTATTGTTCAAGCTGCTCATAAGGTTGTCAGTAATGGAGGCCTGAGAAAAATGACTGACCATATTTTCTACTACTACACCTGGGAGACAATTAACTATGATGTTGCTGACTATATAGCTTGTTGTGTGGAGTGCTAGTTGCATAAGCCTCACAAGAACACAACTAGATACTAACTGATCTTCTAAGGATTTTCTTGGCATATGGTGTCCATCGACGTGATATGGACCATGAACCATGAGTACTGGGGGAGTCAAATACATCATAGTTGCAATTGACCATCTGACAAGATGGGCGAGATGAAGGACCTGGCGAAAGTGGACTTTACAAGCACTGCAAGGTTTTTAGGTCAAGTTGTAAATCAGTATGGATGCACGCTGGTCTTGTTGAGCGATAATGGAATGAATTCACATCTCATGAGATCCTGCAATTAAATGAAATAATGGAGATCAGATGAGTTGTGTCTGTATCTCAACAGCCAGAGACAAACGGACTGGTAGAACGTGTCAATGGAACGCTGGCTGTGATGCTGAGGAAGCTGGTCGCAGGATTTTTTCCACGTGAGGAACATACTTTAGATTGGTGACGTTCATGTACAACATAAGTCATCATATATAGCAATGAGAAAAACGCCGTTTGAGTTACTATAGGGAAGGAAGGCCACGTTGACATCAATTTTATATTCGGTGGTTGAACCAATATTGGGGATGTGTGCCAAGCAGTACCTGACCGGATTTTTGAATATCCTGAATAATGCAATCATAAGCATTTGATATGACCTTAAAGAAAAGGATCATAGCAAAAATGATGTAGGATAAGAACTGACTGGCCTTTGTAGAATACCACATAGGTGAAAGAATTGCCTACTTTGGTACATGTGGTTTTGGGAGAAGAAACAAGCTAGATGCATTGTAAATTGGGTCTGTTTGAGACTATCGCCAAAATGGTGAAAGATGCCTATTCCATCAAGAACATCTTGGATGGAAAGATAGTGAATCGAGTCCATGCTAAGTACTTAAAGTGGTAGATCATTGAAGAAATAATAAAAAGTGTTCCCAAAGGAAGGATGAACCATTAAGATGGTTATATCCTAATGATTTGGTTAAGTCCAAAAAAGAACTTCTTCTCCAAACTAGATGGTTAAGTCTCAAAAAATAAGACCTCTGAAACATAGAAAACTGGTAGGTTTAAGTATACTTTGGAACCAGTTTGGGGAAATAAATAAAAAAGAAGGACTGCTGAACTAAATGAAGGTAAATTCCCATATTAAAATTAAGAAGATAAAAAAATATTGATAAAAATATAAGAAAAAAAAACCTAAAATGAACAAAAAAGGAATATTTTTATAATTTTTTTTATTGATTATCCTTGACTTGAGGATGATTCTGCCTATGTCGCCTCTTGAGGGAAAGAGAATGGATTACAGTAGGAGTAAACAAACCATTTGAAATCTATGAGAGATCAGAAGCTAGCGAGGGCTAGATCTATTTGAAGCCAAGTTCACTGAGCGGAAGCTGATCCTTGTGAGAATGTGACTATGGGAAGAGAGATTAAAATGTTGGTAATACAAATGCAATACCCTAAATTGGGGAGGGAAGCAACAGAACAAGAATAGGCAGTTATTGAATAACCCTGAGTAATCCTGATATGACACCGGAGCTAGAAGAATGGTCTTGAGCACTTGCTAAAGGTCTTTGTCAAGAACATTTGACATATGGGCTGGCAACGAGCAAGGGATACTAGGTATGGGTTGCTAAGTCATTCCCCTGATTAAAGCTATCAGGGGAAGATACCAACGGGATGTGCTATAAACGAGATAGTTAAGTAGAAAGCAAATGGCATCCTACAGATGACAACTATGAGCTTATTTGAAGCAAAAACAGATTGGGCAATGGAAGCCAGGAGAGGTGGGAAGCTTCTTGCTAATTTTTGAAAAACTTAGCTGGCAATGAAAAGAGCATAGGCTGCAACGTCTCAATCTAGAATGTTTTTGATATTGGAGGAGTTCAGAGCTATGGGTAGAGCCTCAGTTACTCAGGTCCTCATTTCTTCATAGGAGAGTTCATATTGTTTGCAGTTTAAAATGACCAGTTCATTAGATAGAACATCTGGTTTGAAATATTGGCTGAGTCAGAAAAGGAACTTTAGAAGAAAAATTAATCTTGCAAGGAACAATTGATTGGGAGCAGAGGGCATTGAATTAGGAGGTTCAACGCTGATTGTGAGAGTATCTGCAAATGGTGCTGAATCCAGGAGAGTCTTTAAGTCTAACTCAAAATTGCTGACAGAGGGAGGATTGATTGTCTGTCATTAAAAAAAATTTTAACCTAGTTTCGTCAGAGTTGGATACCATTTATGGTAATTTCAGGAAAGGATTGGCTATGGGTATTTGACTGGGAGTATGAGTCCTGTGAGGTCCATTGAAGAGTTTCTGTCGCACGAATTAGCTCATCAGTTAAAAGAGCCAAAGGTCTTTATCAAACATGATCTCAAGCAGTTCTTGGTACAGAGATTCTGAATTTGACATATGAGCTGAATGAGAGGGGGATGTCAGACTTTTATGATAGTTGACATTATGCACTCTATAAATCTATTTTTCTCTAATTCTAAGAAATAAATCTCAAAATCAAGAAGATAACCTCTTCAAAAAAGTAATTAAGAATATGATAAGCTAATATTTCATTACAGGAAAATAACAAGAGCGAATATTATGAGCATTCCAAATTGCACTATAAAACAACCATCAATGGCAAGAATCTCCTGTTGAGGATAAGGAGGAAAAACAGTAAATTGAGGACGCTGGACCTAGGATCCTGAATATGACAACAGGTCATATGCCCTGATGGGGGAAAACTGGATCCCAGATTTTTATTGTCATGAGTAAATCAATCAACCTGGCATGGTAGAAGGTCATGGGGGAACGCGCTCTGAGTAGTCAGTAGTGAGGAGGAAATGTAAGAGAGCCGCATGCCAAAGGTTGTCCTAAGCAGCATTGACTACCAATTGACTGTGCTCCGCTTGAACCCATGAAGTATTTGACTTAGTTCCCTAAGTGGTATTCTCCTGTCCTTATCTTATTCTAGCTGGAAGTCTAGGCAAGAGGGGGATGCGTTGGGATAATTTGCCAAACTTTTCCAGCCATCTAGGTTACCATGAATTGCTAGGGGATAATTCCCTATAGTGATTTACTTGGATATTGGTTGCCCTCATTTTCAGGTTAACAAGGTTTGGGGAATTTATGGGTAATTTTCCTGGTTTGGATCTATCATGGATTAATCTGGGTGAATGCTTAAGATCTCTTCAGGCAGAGTTGCTGCCAAAGATGAAGGATCTGATAGTTGATCCATTATTAACTAACAGGTGTACTGATTGGGATTAATCAGGTCTCATCGCCAATTTAGTGGTAATTTAAGGATCAAGTTGAGAGGCAAGTGATGCCATCTGCAACTAGCAAAGTTGTTAGTTTTTTTGTGACCTTCCTTAATGGGTAACAAGTCCCATTACCCAAGCAGGTCACTTTCCAAATATGGTTGGTTCACTAGGATTGAGTAGAAAAAGTTAGGGACACGTTTTCTGACTCTTTAAATTTTAGGTCTTGAGGATGTCCAATGACAGAATCCTAACCAGGATGAGGAAGCCATTGCTGATGAAATGACAAAGGATAATTTAACAGCAACGGCTGCCAGTTCATCGCTGAGGCACCAAATGATGGTTGCAATGAATTCCCTCTATAATTTCCCACTGAAAATTCTCTTAATAAAACATTTTTTAAAATAATTAGCAAAATTCAATAGTTTACATTCATCTTCAAGGAAATTATTGCTGTGTAATTTAATTTAGAACTCTTCAATAGGATAAAGAGTAAGGATTGAGGATCCTGAGAAGAGAAGCTGAGCTAATCTGGGAATTAATGCTGACATCATGTCACCAGAGGAAAGGCCATAAACTAAGATCTGAGCGTGGATCAACTTAGGCGGATAAGATATAAATCCCTACTGAGGACATCTAGAGTATTTTGAGAGGAATGCTGGTCAAGCGTTGGACCAGAAACTAGTGATTTTTTCAACAAGGATACAAGTTTTTCATAATATTATCAATCATATACATCATCAGACAACACAAGGATTGCACAAACTGAAGCTTTGCAGTTAAAAATTTAGGGGTTAATATTTGTGAATGAACAGAAAAGCCTCTAGTTTTAATATCATCTGAACTCTGAGCCTCACCAATTTAAATACTATATATCAACTTATTAAGAGTGTTCCCATTTTCCCTTGCAGCTAAAAACAAAAAGCCATTAAACCCTAACTTTTTAGTTTTTCTTTCACATATTTTTATTACAACTAGCGGTGATCAAACCCCCATTTTTTAATTCAGCAGTAAAGATTAATTTTCTCTGGAATTATTGTTGAGCTCTGGGGAAATTAGCACCAGCGAGCATAACCCAGCCCAGAGTCCAATAAGTGGTGCTCACTATGAGTGTTAGAACATCACATTCAATTATTAGAAATAGAGTGTGTTGACGTAACTAACCCTTGCAACCTACCCTCCACTTAAAAACCCCAGCTATTTGTCCTTGAACAACAACTAGCAAGCACTTTATCTAGACTCAAAAAACTCGAACAGCGCCCATTTAAATGTCCCTTGAAGGATAAGTTCACCCCTGGTGTGGGTAGTATTGCTTCATTCTTATACGTTTATAAAGCCATGGAAGGGAAACTGAAAAACAGATGGTCAATAACATCCTTCCTCATTTAAATCGCTTGGCCCAAGAATTGATGGTCACTTATATGGATACTCTACACACATGGGCCAAGGTTAAAATTGCACTTGTAGCAGAATTTAGATCCAAACAGAGTTAACAAAGAAAAAACAGGCTTTTATGCGCTTTAATATGTTTGAAGTTGAACGGATCACTGCATTTGCTGAGCGATTTTACCTTGCTGCTCAGAGGTTATTAGCATCTAATATGTTAAACCTGGATGATGGCATCGCTGTTATGTTATTTGGGTTATTTCCCCTACCTTCTTTAGCTTAGCATATTTTCTCCATTAATTGAACCTTCAAAAACGTCCATGAAATAAAAAAGGCCTTGTTATAAGTTGCTGATTTTTATATCTATGCAATAACAAACAAATCTGTGAAGAACCGCCAGGTTTGGACCGTTGAGGAGTACTCAACTGAAGCCCAATGGAGGAGGCTATGTTGACCCCTATGCGGATTACTACTCTGAGCCCAGCACTTTAGGTGCAGATCAACCCTGATATTCTTTCGCCCAGCCAACCTGAGGTTCTCAAGCCAGTAAGTAATAGTGCATTATTGTCAATGGGGAAACGCCACCAGTCCTCACCTTGCCACCAAGATCAGCTTGTGCCATTTAACAAACCTCTTCAAGTGGTTCAAAAGCCTCCTCCTAATCCTAAACCACTCTCTCAGGTGAAATTCACCCCCATTAACCATGGGTTTAAGGACCAGGTCTGTCAGGAAGTTGATATGACTGGACAATATGCTACCCATATTGGCGGATCACAGGGGAATCGAGATGAGTCTCAAGATTTATGAAAAGAGGATACACGAATTATAATCAAGCAAAATGAGAACATTTGGCGAATTGAGAGGAATAACGCCAAGATCTGATATGAATGAGAGGAACTCAAATAGGATGAAGAATAAGAAGATACCAAGCTGAGGATGAATCCGGCTGGGGAATCAAGGTATAAAGAGCCTGATGGAAGATTACAGAGGGGATAGTCTACTACAAGAAAGAGAGGTGCAGAACGGTCTGCGAGATATATAAAATAAAGGAAGAACTAAGGGGCAATAGCTCCATATATATTTTATTTAAGTTTAAAATAAGATTTGCAATCCTCATATCGTTTGATTGGGTTGCTCAGTGGCTATACCCTGTGCAAATTTAACTTGGCGACAGTGGACCTAGAGCCAAGAAATTAACAAGGTCTCTAAAGCTAAACCACCTGTTTCACTAAGGCTCACAGCCGCTGAACCTCCAAAGTTGGCGTAGTTAAAGCATCCACTTCCACAATAATATCTCCTTCAGCCAATTTCAATCCAAAACCTGTAGCTGTAAGAAATCCCAAACTTCCCCTTGGTGACAGTTACTCCCAACAACCATGGGTTTAATGACAAAGCTGCTAAGCTAAACTTCCTTCTTCTTCAATGATCATCAATGTTTTTAAGCCCTCAGCTACTAAAGTTATGGGCTCTGCCTCCAAATGCTCTTCTAGCGTTCACCAAATGTATGTTGACAGCCCTTAGGTGATGAGTCTGAGGGTGGCTATGAAGACGTTGGCTATTGAGTTCTAGATGCCCCTGTTGAAGTAGGTATATCGGATCAGCTGAACCCTGAAGGAGTAGATAAAGTCCTGATATCTTAAGAAGACTACCTTAATCAAGTGCTCAGGTGACCTGAGGTTAATGTTACCACTAGCGATGCTAACCAGATTATTGCTTCACTGATATGAACAATTCATCGTGTTAACATCCTACATTTTATTAAAAATATTTATCCCAAGACAGCTAAAAAACTTGCCTTTACTCTCTGTCTTAAAAAGTAATAGCTCTCCCCCTAACTTTATGGGACCATAACTAAGATAGAGGTTGTTATTCAAAAAGTCTAGGTTAAGGATATCTTGGACATGGGATCTACTGTGAATAATCTATTTCTAGATTATCAAGAAGGTTAATCTGGCTCCTGAGCTTGAGTCTAATCAAGAGTTCATAACATCAGGTCCCAACAACACCCGTGCTAATGGAGGCTACTCCTTCTTGCCTATTCATATTGGAACACTAGTAATTTCAGCTCCCGCCATGGCCTTGGACAATAACGCTTACAATATTCTTATTGGCACACAGTTTATGATTGAGTATGACGGTGTATTTAACATGAAACAGTGTTACCTCTCCCTACTCAGTTATGAAGTCCCTCTACTCTTCATCAATAATGAACCCCATAAAAAAAGAATACTCCTGCTTATAAATACCCATCCTCTGATTTACCTTTATTCATCAAGGCCTCTGGATGAAACACTAAAAAGCTGCCCAATTTGGTGGATGCTTCAGAGGGCATTCCATTTTATGCTTCAGAGAAAACAGCAATCAAGGAAGGTGAACAACGGGTGGTCACTACCTATATTACTCTACAGATCCCCTGAGCCTGTCTGCTGCACATAACAAGCATTGATGGAGTAAGCTCTTTAGAACCCCAGGTGTTGCCAGGTATACTAGAGTCCACCTATCAACGGCCCATTGATATCATATTGGGGAACCTTACTAATAGTCCCACCATTCTCAAAATACATCAAGAGATAGGGAAAGGTCTTCTAATTTACCTCGATGAGATGAACAGTGTCCACTTTATTGGATCAATGATGGATACGGGCTTACCCACCGACCAGATGGTGTGTACTTTGCCTAACGACCAATCTTCAGATGACCTAGCCCTGGATGAGCTTAAAAAAGTTCATTCTCTACTGGATACATATGGTGATAGATTCTCCCAGAGAGACATAGATTGTGGGCATATGAAGTGGTGGAGCCACTCCATTGATGTTGGTGATGTCCAACCTATTTGATCTAAACCTTACTGTAAGTCCAAGGTTGAAGAGCAGCAAATGAAGGTTGAACTCAAGCAGTTATTATACGCTGGGTTATTAGTACCGTCCCAAAGCCCTTGGGCGTCCCCTCTCTTGCTGATCAAAAAAGAATGGAGGTCATTGGGTAGTGATGGACTACCATAAACTGAATAACCTCACTAAAAAGGCAATTATCCTATCCCCGCAAAGATGATGCTCTTGCACAATTCTCCAGCTCTACTACTTCTAAGCCATTGACTTGGCCAACGGATATTGGTATGTAGATTTTTCTCCAAAAAGAATAGGTGGAATTCGCTCTCATTTGCAGTGAAGGCTTATTTCAGCTCAACAGCCTACCCCAAGGTCTGTGCAATGAGCTAACGATCTTTGAACGTGCAATGGATCACATTATTTGGGACCTCAAGCTAAGCTGTATAATCGTCTTTCTTGATGACATCACCATCTTTTCTGAAACGTTCACTGATTATCTCACACATTTAAAAAAGTCTTTCAACGCCTGCGGGCTTCTAACATCAAATTGAAACCATCAAAAGCTCCTTCTTCCAGAGGCTAGATTTCCTTGGACATGCTATCTCCCAAGAAGGGATCCAGCCTTTACAAGATAAGGTCGAAACTATCTCTAAAAATTACCTGCCCCTACAAACCTCCAGGACATTCAGTTATCTCTGGGTATGATGGGGTTTTATTATCAGTTCATCCCCAAGTTCTCCCAGCTCAGTGAGCCTCTCATTCGACTATTGGTTAAAAACACCTTTTTTTATCAGGGTAAAGAACAAGCAGCCGCTTTTGAAACGCTGAAGAAACTGCTACAACAACGTCCTATCCTATGCACCTGGATTATAACAAACCTTTTATCTTTTTTACCAACGCCTCAGAATACGCCGTTGTGGCCGCCTTGTCCCAACTGGATGAAAATTGTGTGGATCATCCTGTATACTAATTCAGTAAGATGATATTAAAGGCAAAACGTAGCTACAGCTTCACAGAGAAGGAGTACCTTGCTGTTTTGTTAGCCGTAAAACACTACCGTCCTTTCTTGTATGGAACTATTTCACTGTGGTTACCAACCACGCTTCCCTGAAATGGTTAAAAATATTATGGATCCTACTGGACAGTTAGATCTCTGGGCTCTAAAGCTCCAGCATTATGGCATGAAGATTGAACACCGTGCTGGAACCTGTCACATGAATGTTGATGAGTTAACTCGTCTGCCCATTCTGCATTTGGATAATAGTGAGGCGAAGAGGTTTTATAGTTTCTTAATGACCCCTGATTTATGGGAGGATGAGGATGAGCCTGTCCAGAGATGTTAGCCCAGCACTCCCACAACACCAAAGTGGATAGCGAGAAGTTGTATAAGCAAATGGGGTCAAGCGGTTGCCCTATCTAGGCCCTCAGAACGTGTAACTGCTGCCTTGAAGGATCACTCAACTCATGGTCATGGGGGATTGAAGAAAACCAATGAGTTGATTAGAGATTGTTACCTTTGGGAAGGTTTTATGGAAACCATTATTGAAGTCTTGGATGCCTGCCTAACGTGTAAAATCAATTTAGCTTCAAAACTAAGTACAAATATCAACTGACTACCCATCAAAAACCATTCCACACCATCATCCTAGACGTGGTTGGCCCCCTCCCTCAGACTATGGGTGGTAACAGACTTATCCTGATATGCATTGACAACTTTACTAAGTGATTGAAGCCGTGACTCTCACATCCCAAAAGACCAAAGCCACTGTGACTTTCTTACATCAAAACATTTTCACACGCCATAGCTTCCCCAGGTGCTACTTTGCAACAATGGGAAGAATTTCACCTCCAGAGTGGTCAAGATCTTGGATACCTCTATGGGAGGCCAATAACTCTACTTGGCCCCATATAATCTCTCTACCAATAGAACTGTGTAGAGAGCCAATGGAACCTTGGTTTCCATCCTGCATAAGATGGCCTCCTCTGATTCACTTCACTGGGATCAAAACCTACTTAGTGCTCTTATGGCATACCAGATTAGTTATCACTGGATCCTGAAAATGTCCTCAATCTGTATTTTGTATGGGAGGGAACCAGGGATGCCCTCACTATTGCTAAAGAGGTTTTCTCCTATAAAGTTGAAGACCTGAGAGCCATGAGAAGTTTGGCTCTTCATATCATTCAGCTTCATTCTGAGGCCATGACAAACTTAGCCAAAAAGGTTAATAAAAGGAGACAAGTGGCCATTGAGCTTTGGTCCTCCTACCTTACTTCAAAGTGTCTGACCTGGTTCTGTATTCCATAACTGCATCACACCCATAAGCGGCAAGCTTGGATCTATTTGGGATGGTCACTTCACTGTCACCTAGTAGAGAGGTGATGAGTATTCTATAAAATCTTTGGCTACTAGTATCACCATAAACAGAGTACATAGACGTTTCCTGCGCCTTATTCTCCCTCTAACACTATTGAAAGGAAGAATATTAAACAATTACAAGTTCAATTAGTTAATAAGGGTGTTCTATTCTAAATAAGGCTGAAAATTAGGATGAAATCGCCTAAAGACCCTGGTCATTCTCAGTGGATTCCTTTGAATTGGGGCAATAAATTTAGCAATAATTTACAGCCCTATACTATGAGTCAGGTAATTGAATTGCGCCGACTATACAGTAGACATGAGATCCCGTTGGAGACTCCTCCCAAGCACATCACTAATTTAGTGCAACCTACCCTGCAGAGGCCAACCCCTTTTATAGGGTTGGAAGGGGTATTGCAAGGTAAAAATTTTTTTATGCCCAATGATTGGGTAAAATTGATCAAATCATTGCCTCACAGTCATATCCTACCATAAATTGACTTTACATTGGTTGTTTTATCAAAACGAAGTGATTCTATTGAGATTCAATAGGTTGAATCATAAAATTTCCTAGACTTGGATTTTAATAAGCCATCTGAACTCTATCCTCGTCATTTAAATACTATGTATCAACTTATAAAGAAGGGTCTCTTTTTTCCCTTGAAGCTATTAATGTTAAAGTCAAATAAACCCTAAATTTTTAGTTTTTACTTTCACATATTTACATTACAACTAGCGGTGATCAAACCTAATTAATAGATTTCAGCAGTAGAGATTAATTTTCTCCTACAATAATGTTAAATTCTGGGGCAAATCAGCACCAGCGAGAATAAACCAGACCAGTGTCCAACAGGGAGAGTTAGTTTTGAATTTTTTTTGTTTTTTTTGAAGATCAGGACCTTCAAAGAATACTTAATTATTAATAAAATGTAGCTCTAGCGGAAATCTCTTAGGTTTTATTCTTCCTAAGGCAATCTCTCAATAGGAATGCGTTGTTGAGGAAATCTTTGTTCACTCAAACAGGAAGGATTTCTGTATAAAAACAGGCAAAAATTTCTACTAATTATAACTAGTCAAAACTGAAGTAATCTTTATTGATCAGAAATTGGAGATATCTATAGGGATTACAAAAACAGGATTTTATAGGGTAGACTATATAAGAGAAACAGGATTGAGTCAGAAATGGAGATCTCTTGGTTGGTGTATCAGAATACAAAGGCTTTCAGCATACTCAGTTATTCTTGACTATAGTGGATTGTAGTGACCTCCAAAAAACAAGATATTTATCATATAGATTAGCATCTTTATCAAGTAAATGAAGGAATTAAAAAGGTATTCAAATACTATATTTAACTCCTTTAGAAGTTCATTATCCTTATTAGATTATTACCTTTTTAAAAAAGAGATCCTTTGATTGTGTTGTGAAATAGGTTACATTTGAAATTTGCACATAGCGCAATTCCCATTATTCCCAACATTTGCCTTATGGTCCAATGCAATTAAAATTATAGTAATTTACTATCATGGTTTCTATTTTTATATAAGTTATGATTCAAGCCCTAAGCTTAAACTGTAAGGACTTTAAATAAATCAATATTTAAAGATAACACCTTATCTCACCACAATAGTGGGCCAGATAATATCATAAGTATGGCATAGCCATACTCTGGGTAACTTTTAAACTTTCTTAAATTTTTTAAACATGCTAGATTTTTATCCTCTAGTCTGATTTTTTGATTTTTACAGTTTTAAATAATTAGTTATGTACCATGATGGTTATAAGTTGGCAGTTTACTCTAATGTTCTATTGTAGACCCTCCATGGTTTAGAAAAAGCATGTTTTTTAGCTTACTGAATAATCTTAGTATATATAAAAATCATTTATGTATGTATGTAAGCATGCATGTATGTTTGTATGTATGTGGAAGACACATGATCTTGAAAGAATGAACCAAAAATCAACCTACTTGGCACAAAAAAACTATAAATTTAGAATACAGTCATAGGCTATTTAAAAAATCTATATAAATTTCAACAAAAGCTATATATAAGAATGAAAAAGTATTCAGTTCTAATGGCAATTGATTTTCATTTTGGGTGAGCGTTTTGGTTTTATTTGAATACTTCTATAGGTTTATAGGTTTTGATATGCAGTTTGTAGTTTTTGGTTGATTTAAGTTTAGAATCAGTTTTGGTTCAGTGGTGGTTAGTGGATCAAAGTTGATTTGATGGGCTCAATAGTTTCAGGTAAATGGTTGATGTTTTAGTTAATTTGATAGGCTTATTGGTTTTAACTGAGTGGAGAACGATTTTATAATGATTTGATAGAATTTTTTTAATTTTATCAATGACCATCTAAAAATATAGAAAAGAATTATTTGGGAGCACCTGATAAACTTAAAACCCACAAATAGAATTTGGGTAAAACTGGGTATCAATGAGAATTAACCTGAATTTCTCCTTACAAAAATATCATTTTGTTTATTTTTATATAGTATATATATAAAAATAAATTAATCTTTGTTTGTTTCTTTGTTTGCCCCGTATGCATTCCTATACCATTCATCCAATTGTGATTAGCTTTGGTGAATTGTTGTGTGCATTCCCTCAAAGGTTTATGGAATATAAAAAGTATTAATTCTTAGCAAAAAAACTTTTATATACAAGTAGTAGACCCCTATATGGTTTTGATGGTATTCACTATATGGTTATGGCTGAGCAGTTTGGTATTTGGGTAATTTGATATTTTAAATGGTTTTCTAAGCGGTTAGTGGTCATTTGACTCTTTAGAAGTTAATCAAAATCAAAACTTTGAATAAAACTAGTTGATTTTACAAATACCTTAACTAGCATAATTGGCTCAGCTTTTTGCTCTAACTAAAATTTTATAAAGGTTAGTTGTTTGAATACTAGCGCAATCACTTGTTTGATAACTTTTTATAATTTAACTCAACTTCTATATAGCTGCTTATTCAAGGTAAGCTTACCAGTGAACAGATAATACTAAGAAGAGAATAACTAAAAGATAAAATTGGCCAAAATGCTCAAATGAGCAAAATGACCTCAAAGTCTATTTTAAACCAACTAGCCAGGATGTCAACATCAAACAATTAGTTGATCAAGGCGGATAGGGGAAGGGGGATCAGGGGGCTCCTTGGCTTCAAAATTTAGCAATTTGTGGGCCCAGGCAGAAAGTAAGGGAGACATAAATCTATCTTACTTATATGTATAAAAGAGAAATACCACCAACTGACTACTCTACACAAAAACTTCAAAAAATACTAACCTAGAAACTTAAAATTTGGTCTGTGGGTTACTTATGCGATGTAGGTGAGCAATAAGAAGGGAATTTTTATAAATTTATTGCGGGGAAGGCTGACCATGGGATGGACACTTCTGAATATGACTCAGACGAGACAAAACATAGTACCAGGGGAGGCACCCCAGAGAAGCGATGCTATCTCTTGTTGCCAGCAGGAACGCCACTTATGGGGAGGGGGAGGGAACGTGTGAAGGGGCCGTAGCCACTATTGAGCACGTGTAGAGGAAGGGGTCTGATTTGATGAACCAGACTGGGAACCAGGAGTAGACCAGCTGTCGGTGACGCAGTGGGAGATATCCAAACATCTACGCTTGAAAGTGGTCCACCAAATGAGACTGGAATCTGTGGACAGCTTCTGGGAGGGTGGGGATGGATCCAGCGATGGCTTCCAAGACAATCGTGTGGATAGTCCACATGGCGATTGCAACCACCAGAGCATGGAGGGAGGGTGGGAGGGTGGAGGCCATTGATGAAGCAAACATATCTCTTGACAGACTGAAGGGATGCGTTTGATCCTGGCCTAGCAGATGTTGGACTTCGCGCCATATCACTTTAGAGGTGGGGCACTTCTCCAGGCGGTGGAACAGCGCTCCATACTGGCCACACACGACACAGGATGAGTGTAAAGCGTTAGAGCGCTCAGCTGTACGATACACCCACCTCAGGCAGTGCCACACATGGGAGCGGACTTGAGGCTGCAACAGAGGATGGTGTGCGTATTTCCAAATAGTCTTTTGAGTTTCAATGGAATAAGGGATGTCCATCATGACCAGGTAGTCCACCCTGAATAGGACTTGGGGTCAAATGGGGATCACGCCATCATGGATGGGTAGCCCCTGTACCTCTTGTGTGAACTGAGGAGAGGGGCGGCCTCTTTGGGTTGTATGTCCACTAATACGTATTCTCCACTCTGCGCTTCGCATGGAGAGTAGGATACATTTGTAGTGGGTTTTAGTCCTGTGGGGACCTGTGGCCGATGTGTGTGATGCGAGGTATTTCATCAGGGAGTGGGGGTTTGATGGATTATTGAGGCCCAAGGCTCGGGAGAAGTTGGAGCGGGCCGCGCGGGACCAGTGTTGGGATGGGAGTGTAGGAGCAGTGACGGCCGCGATCCAGGTACCCAGGATCTTGGCGGCATGGGCTTTGAAGTCAAGCAGGCCCATGCCACCTTGATGATGAGGGCCAAACATGACCTCTAGCCATACTGGTGGAGGGTGGCCTGACCAAAGCCATCCTTGCAGCAAAGCATACAGGGATTTGAAGAAGCTTGGGGAGAAGGGGATGGCGTGGGCTCCAAACCAGACTTTGGATAGGAGCATAGAGTTGGCAAGAACAACCCTGCCAGTGAGGGTAGTAGGGTGGGCTCTGAGAGAGGCGATTCGCTTTGTCACGTTGTCCAGTATACAGCACTCCATCACAGCTGACGCGTATCCGCCTGCCTCCATCCACACGCCCAGATGGCGTACCAGTCCTATGGTAGGACGTGGCACAAAGGGGAGCACCAGTGGGGCAGTGTGTGTTGAGTTAGTAAGGCGTGGACGTGGATGAGCAGATGGGCCGGGTTGGGAACTACTTGCTGGGGCCCAGCAGTTCTGAAACCGACCAAGGAGGATGATTTCGGTTTTGGAGGCGTTCAGTGCCGCGTTGCTTACCTGGGAATATTCCTGGATAAGGGCTTCAAGCGCGTGCATCTTTGTTATTAGACACCCCCACTACGCAATTGTCTGCAAATGCCATCATCTTGACTGGGGTTTGGCCTGGCACATGGACCCCAGTGAGTTGGGCATTCACATTTCGTAGTAGTGGGTCAAGGCTGAAGTTGTATAAGAGTGGGCTGAGGGGGTCCCCTTGTCGCAGGCCCCTTTGAGGGTGGACTACTTCCGTTAGGAAGCCTGGGCCACGCACTGCCATTGTTGCAGATTCTGTGAGCAGCATTAACCAGTTAATGAAGCGGGGGGTAGGCGGAATTGATGGAGGCAGGCCCTAAGGTATTCCCAGTTTACTCTATCATAGGCCTTTTGTTGGTCCAAAAATACAAGTGCCCCAGAGGCTGTGGACTGACACACATTAGCCACTGAGTGCACGTTATCCAAATTAACCTTCTGGGGATGTAACTGAATTGTTCTGGGGAGATGTGGCAGATGCTACAGTCCCTAAATGGTTAGCCATGATTTTGGTTAAAATTTTGGTGTCTGTTAGTTAGAGAAATGGGGCGCCAGTTGGCTAAGTCAAGCCTATCCCCTTTCTTGAAGAGTGTGACAGTAAAGGCCTCATGTCCTCCTGGTAGGAGGCGCGTTTCCAACAGGCTTTGGTTGAGTGAGGCTAGCAGCAATGGGGATATATATTTAAAATATTTTTTGTAGAACTCATATAGAATGCCATCTGGGCCTGGGCATTTTTGGCTTGGCGCACCATGAATGGCTGTCCATAATTCATTTGGAGTAATTAAATTCATTATTTCCGGGTATTGGAAAATGGTGCAGATACGAGCTCAATTGAGAAATTCCACCATTTTGGCCAGCTGGATTGGTTGAGCTCAGTATAACTCAGAGTAATATCTTTGCATTTCGATTGCCACTTCAGCTGGTGTGTCTGCAATGGAATTGTCCGATCTTTGCACCTGTGTGCAGGCCACACTCTGGCGTGGTGCAAAATTTTTTTGAAGAAGTATGTGGTGCACTTGTCGCCTTTAGTGATGCATGTGGCCCTGTATTGGACACAAACCCAATATTTGTGTTGTCTTTTGAGTGCGTTGAGGTGGGCGGCTGCCTCCACCCACTTCCGGCCCCATGCAGGGCTATATCCTGTGGCTGGAATATTGGACTCCAAGTGGGCCAATTCCACCAGCGCTCGTGATATAACTGCCAATGTGGCTCGTGAGCATCTGGAGGAGAGATGGTGATAGTGGCAGATGGTGTCTTCTTTAGAAGTTGCCCATGTGGAAATGGGGTCCGCGCAAAATGGTGCAACAAACAATTTCGCCAAAGTTGCCTCTTCCACCCACGTGGAAAATCCTGGTGACGCGAGCTCGAGGGGCAGATTTTGCACCAATGTGGGGCCTTTGCAACTGTGACGGGTAAGTGGTATGTTATCAAGACCAGTCAGTGGTCAGAGAATTCCATTTTCGTTGTTTTGAAGTGGGAGATGTGGGTTGGAATTTCGCCAGTGCTAGAATAAGGTCGATGCGGGTCATGGACCTTAATTAGCTGTTATGAACGTGGGGACGCGTCATGTTTTCAAGCAGTGGGGCATGTCACGGTAGCACATCCCTTAACCCAAGGGTGGCTTTTAGAACGCGTAGTTCTATGTGACCCTGTGGGGCGTGGGGTGAAGGCGGCCACTGGTCCGTTAATGAGGTTAGCCAACAGTTTATGTCACCAACTAGGAAAGAATCGGGGGGTAGCGGGAGGAATTTGACCGATGAGAAAAATTCCTGACGCTCATGTGCACCGTTTGGGGTATATATGTTGACTATTGTGTGCGCAACATCGGCCCATGAGAAGGTGACAATGAGCACTCAGCCATTTAGGAATGTTTCTGAAGATGTAAATTTGAAAAAATTGTTTTTCTGAATTAGCACCCCACAGTGCTTTGACCAAAAGGATAGGGATGGTAGGAGCATTGTTTTCCAAGCTTCCTCAGAGCCTCATGGAGAGTGGGACTCCTGGATGGCCAGGATATCCACAAGTAAATTGTGTTGTAAAAAACTCAGTTTCCTAGCCCAGGATGGGGAGGCCTTGAGTCCGGCGATATTCAGCATCCCTAGAGTGAAGGTTTCCCCTTTGCACCTTAGGTGCGAGGGGTTGGGCCCCCAGGCCCACCAGCCTCTTCAGGTCCCCATGGGCTTTCACAGCAGCGTGGATGTTAGCAGCAATGCTATTGGGGTTTTTGTTAATTTTTGTGGAAAGAGTCGCGTTGGCTTTGGCCTTCGCTTTTTGTTTTCCTGATGTTGGACAAATTTTTTGCGGTGCAGATAAGTTTGGTGCACCGTCAAGTGGGGCAAAAAAATTTTTCAGTTGGGATTGGTCCCAAGTTGGTTTTGACCAAGGCTTGGGTGCATTGATTGGGTGTTATCATATCTCACATCAGATCCTCAGATTGAGTGGCCCGTTTGGCATGGGCCTCCCAATCTGATTGGGTAATGGATTCCTGAGTTGCTTCCACCACAAAGGTCTCCATGTCCTCCTGGCGTTGTGAGTGTGGGATGGTGGTGTTGGCCTTGGCTGTTTCCTTGGCCGCGGCCCTATGGGCCTGTTTGGCCTTCTTCTGCTCCTGCGGGGAGATGGGCTTTACCAATAGGTAGCAGCCTTGTGCTCCCCATGGGAAAGCCTCCTTGGTGCTTGCAGTTGGTTTGTAATGCGCCTCTCCACTGGTCATGGCCGCCGAGGGGTACTCTTGGAATGTGACACCCTCTTTGATGGGGCATGCGTGCGCCTTATGGCTGAACGCGTCACAGTGGGTGCAAATGGGGGGCGCGCTGTCCACAGTTACCCGGAATGGGTGGGTGGTATGCCCTGTGATGTCAATAAAGGTGGAGTGTGGGATCTGGGTTAGGTCCTTTATGATCTCCTCAGTAGGGGTCAGAACTGCAATTGATTTGCCTGTGCACAGGTGTGGCATCAGTGTGAAATGTTGCATATTGAAAGATTGTATTTTGCCATATATAGTGAGACCATCTTTCAGGTGTTGCTCCAAAATGTCACGTTTTACTGTAGTAGGCAAAAAGTCAAACGTGAGGAAAATTTGGTTTGATTTTGTCCATCTGGTGCATTTAGTTTTGACGACCCATTGCCCTTTGGGGAGGTCAACCACTATGCGCACCACTGCAGCCTCATCTGCTGCTATTTTGCTTTTGAAACCTAGGTCCAGCCAACCACATGACATGGAGTGAGGTGCAACGTACACCGTGGTCAGGAAAATTTTGTGTACATCTTCACAAAATTTTTCCCATAAGGCCATTTTTTGGACGTCCATATACACACGGACTCCAAATTCCACCGATGAAAGTGGCTGGGAATGTGGTGTGTTGATGTACTGGTTGCATCGTGCTTGCCACGTGAGTATCTCTGGGGAAATTGTGACCGCCAGCTTTTTTTAGATTTTTTTCTATTCCACCGGATTCTCCGGGGTGTTTTCGAATGTTAGAGGCCATGGGCCTTCCGCCTGCTCCTCTTGCCTTGCTTGCCCAACTGCTCCAAGACATGGGCGCAGACTAATCCCCTCTATGAGATTATCAAGCTAGATTTAGTCTTGAATTGAATAGGTTACAAAAGTGTATGCAATGAGAAAGAAAAGTTAAGAAGGGTTTTTGATAATTTAGCATAAAATAAAAAGTATTATGTATAACAAGTGAATATCCTATATGTTTTTGATGGTATTTGCTATATTGTTATGGCTAAGAGTTTATTATTTTGGTTGCTTCAATAGTTATAGTTAGAAAAACTTGCCATAAATTTTAATAATTAATATATTTATTTTAGCTACAATAATAAGTTTAGAGAGTTTTGATACTGTGGATTATCTATGTGGTTCTTTTAAAAACATTAGTATGTAAATAGATATTAGGTTTTAAGTTATAACCAATATTAGATATAGGCCTAGGTATCATATTAGATATAAAGATTTTATAGTACTAATTATCTTAGTGATTATATCCCCGCTTAAACTGAAAAACCCGCATAAATTATAGTTCAAGCACAATGGTAAGCACTTTTTTAGTTTTTGGCTATTTTCTTAACAACATTCACTAAATAGTTATTTTCATTATCACTTAAATTACAGAATTATAATTTTGATGTTAAGTATACATTTTAATGTCAATATTTTCAAAACAATGATTATAAATTTGGAGTTAGTCTAACAACAAAAGATTAATTTTAATTAATAGTCTTATTAGATATTTGATCCTAGCATAACAATCTTACATTAGAAGTGTGTTTTTTAAATAACTTTAAGGTAAGCCTTTTAGTGGTTTAATTTATTTTTACTATATATTGCTATTAATTCATTAAAATTATTACAAGTTTATTTCCAGTAAGATCATCTGAGATTTATTTAATCAGTAGCTTTTCAAGATAAGCTTTTTTGATGGTTATACTTATTTTCACTAACCATTTGTTTTACTATGATGATATGTAGCCATCTGAAATGGTTACAAATATCTTTTAAGGTGTTTTTCTCTTACCTGGTAATATTTTTAGTATTTTTATTAGTTTGATAGCAGTATAAATAATAGTATGTGTCTGTGTTTACTAATAATATCAGTGTAAGTTCTAATCTATAATATAAACCTAGATTAATTAGTTCAAATTGTCTGGAAAGAAATAAACCCAAGTAACGCTGGCCAACTCTGCAAGTTATAATATAAAAAAGAATGACAACACTATGATTTATAATAAGGGTTATTATATAAACACAAAATATACTATGTCTTTATATGCTAGTAGTAAAAGTATTTTAGAGAAAGTTTGCGGTTATAATACCATTAACAAATTTTTAAAAGTAATTGTGATTTAAAATTTGCCATATACCTTTGCCAATATTTATGTTTAAATCACATATTAGAAATAATTAAGTAATTCACTTTTTCTTCTACTCAAAGAATATTTGAGCATCATGTCCTACCATCATATTCCCCTCTCATAACTATTTTATAGGAATTTAATCAAACTTAATTATATATAACATACTCTAAAGATAATCTAGGAAAGTTTTAGAAATATACAAAAGGCTTTTATAGGCTTCAAGGCTTTACTAAAATTGCAAAGAATTTACCCCTCTCATGATTGACTGAGACTTGATGAAATCTTTTCAATATGACAACTACCTTGCTTCCTAACTGCAAAACCTGAGTCTTGAAAAGATAAGATTAATTTTTCCTTTGAATAAAGAACATAAATTTAAAAAGCTACAACAAAGTGATATCCTTGTTCAAAGTGTGGAAAGTTCAAAACAAGGATTCATTTATACCAATTCATATATTACAAAATAAAACACAAAGGTTTACATTCAATATATATAAACTTTAAATCAAATCTAACTATTATAACAATTAGAATTTGCTTCTGTATTAATGGATCAACAAATATGCTTTTACCTTTATAAAAAAGTTCTATGCATCTTGAATTACATGCTATCAGTAAAACACTGCACCATAGAAAAAAATGTGACGTGCCTCCTTTTTCACTTTTAAAACCCCAAACTCATGGAAGACATGAAAAATACTTTGACAAAAATTTTCACGCCTCAAAACCTATTCCTGTATAAATCCTTTAAAGATAATATTTATATTAAAAGTATATCTATATTATTATCAAATAAAAAATATAGTAAATTCCTAATTATTACTTTAACTAAGTTATTTTTACAACAAGAGTTATTTTTAGTAAGCTTAGAAAAATAATCTTGTTCTTTCTCTCTTAGGCATCTACAAAGTACTAAGCATATAAAATCTTTCATACTCTGGGAATTATGTTTTGGCACCAAGTCATCTAATCACCTAGCTAGAATTCAAAGTGGTGCTCACTACAGGGGGCCCTGAAAACCATTAAGTTCACATCTGCTCTCCTGGAAATGGGAGACTGAATCAAGTTATTTGAATGGAAGCTTACTAAAACCTTGACCTGTATTGACGAGCTTGAGACCAATAATCTTACATATCTCTCCTCTACTGACAATAATATTGTGATATTTAAAGAGTACAATAAGACGAGAGCATTATTCTCCTCTATAAAACCCTCAATCACAATATTATTAAGCACAAAATATCATATCAAAAGTTTAAATTCAGCAAGATGCCACTATACATTTTTCATTGACATTAAACAAGAGCTTTTTGATGAGTTACACTAATATAGCCCTAATTATTGCAAGAAAATTTAACTATGAAAACAGACAGCAGATCAAACAAATGAAAGCTGACTACATGCTACTACACGACTTTAATTTCCACTTCTTATAATAACATTATAATTGGAAACCCAAGTTCAGGTTCTCTAGAAGATTCAACTGGCCTTGCAAAGACAGCTGGATTTACTGAATTCTACCCCTGAGCTCACTTTGAAATAAATATAGATAATTGGGACATTCACAAAACCAAGTTCATTTAGTAGACTGAACAATAAAAAACAAATATAAAACTCTGATTTTACTACTCCTGCTGTATATACCTTGAGTGAATTGATATCTCAATAATACTTAATGTCTTTTGAAGCGGAAATGAAGAACTATCTGGTTTGAAAGGATCTTTTCTACAGATCAAACTCTTACAAAACAAATAAAATGATGCCTTTACCAATCTTTTATGCAAGTAAACCAATGTGATATCATATGCAAAGTAAATATCTTTAATTAGGCAAAGGATACCATCCTCACTGAAACTAGACATGAACTTTAACCTTTTAACGAACAAGTGAAGAAGGACTTCAAATCACTAACACAACATTTATGAAACTCTAAAAAAGGTTTTACCTCACTATAGAATGTTTTTATGAAACCTCCTTGACACCCAAAGTTGCACAAAAATTCAAACCTGTAGAATAAGTTTTAGGCCTGATTTATCATTGTCACAAGTTAGATGCACATGTTAAGCAGCAAAAAAAACACTCAACTTAGTGACAGTTACCCATAACGCCTCCCAGATCACTGTACTGGACAGAAAACCTCATATAATTTTTCACCTAAGTCACAAGTGTTTAGCAACCATAGAAGACATATCAAAGATTTATCCTGTAGACTCTGATGATTATCTATGGCTTTAATGGCCCAAAGGACATTACAGGTGACACTAAGAACTAATGGATTAAAACCTTCCATTTATAGCCTAAGTCACAAAGTGTAACAAACATGGAAGCTTGAACAATATCTATTCCTAAGACTCTGATGATTTTGCCTACAGCTCCAAGGCCAACAATGATATTATAGATTTCATTGTAAAGACCTTGAAAAATCCAAACAGCCAACATGACTTAATTAACTTCATCAAAGATTATAAAGGGGTATACAAAGAATCTCTTGATAGACACCAAAAAACTAACCTCCAATCTGAAGATTTCCACATTGGTGTCATATTTATATGATTTAATAGAAAGCACCAACCCCAAGGATAAGGTTGGGCGAAAGAAAGTCCAGGAAGGTAGACTTCAGGCCCTTTTTGACCTCAAGCACACCTTGGACCAACGCTGGGTACAAGCCAAATATGCCCAAGTTGGTACAAGTGAGGTGAAAACGCCCAACCCCTTGTTTTGGTCAGGCGTTAAAACGGACGAGCTATTTAATTAATAATGATGGACAATCTGGTTAATCAGGGTATGTGAGTTCAAAAACCATTCAATTTACTAAATTCAAAAGCCCAGGTTAGATAAAACTTTAATCAATCACTTGAGTGAGGTCATTTTTGAAGTTTGTTACCATTTTGGTTGGAAACATGTGCATATTGGTGCACAAAGGCTTGGGACCACTTCTGCCAACCCAGGATTACCCTGAGATTGTTTAAATATGTTCGCTTGTGACCAACATTCCTTGTTGGTTGTCTTTTTCCCAAATAAACCCTTATCATTTTATGTTTTTTCAATATGTGGACTTGGGTGCAACTGAGCGTGGACCTCTTCAGGAAGGTCTTACGAAGTGTCAGCCATTCTTTTTTATTTAAAATCATCACAGCATCAGGTACACCGCTGGTCCTATTAGGCTCCCTCCAAACACGGTCACCAGTGCAATCTCACAATGTATTAAACTCAGTTAGTCGCAGCCCTATGGGCCACTGCCAAGTTCTTATGCTTGCCTGAAGTATTATTATTTTCAAATCGCTCAACAAATTTTGCCCTAATCTTCCTTCGCTCAAGCACCCTCTGGTGGGCTATATTCGTTATAACAATGATTACTAGTTCCCTTGCGTTGGTCCTGTGCACTGAGAACCAACACTGGGTTTTGGAGAGTTACAAACACTCTATTGACATTAGATGACCAACCACTTATCTTTACATGCACAAACTTTTCCGTGTGGTACCTTTGCAAAGTGCACACAGTATGTACAAGTTGGTGGCCATGGCCGCGGTGGGGCTCACCACACTTTTTGCATCTTGCCTTGATTTTGGAGCCATCCAGCATTATTCTAACTACCTCCAACCTGAAGGTACTCACCCTACTTGCCCTTACCTTTTGGATATGGTCACCTAATGATCCGAGAGTCATGATTTCTTGACTTTCAGCCAAAGATTTTTAAAATGAACTCAAAAATATCATTTTTCCTTTGGCACCACACTTGGATGGTGCAGGTGGGATCATCGACAAAGGGCCTGATGGTGTTGGCCTTAGATAACGTTGTACAACCGTCATCAAAATGGGGATAGGGTCATTTGTGCCCAAAAAATGTTTTTAAATGATGTTTCCATATATACTACCGAGCCATGTCTTTCCTCATATGGCTCAGATAGGGACTCCATTTCAGCGTATCAAAACACCCCAGAAAACCCACGCTTGACCACAACAATGATCTGTGGAAAGCTAATAAGGAGGTGTTACATTCACAATACAAAAACGTTTATGCAGTTGCTGAAGATATGGTGGGATAAGTGGCCTCAGTAGTAAGAGTGGCTTAATATCCCTCGCCATTCTTTGATGCAAATACATACCCTGAGGTAATTTAGACCCTGAAGAAGCGTTTGGTGGCAAAGTGTTGACGTTTTTTACTATAAGTAAAGACCATTCAGGTTATTTTCTACTGACTGCTACCCTTTCATCTCGCTTAGGGAAAATCAGCACTACTATTTCAGTGGAGACATGGCCTCTGAGTATTTTATGGGCCAAAACCTAACCGACTACCTTGAGCTGAGTTGCTTGCCAGGTGGTATGGTTAGAGGAGGAGCTTCCCAAGGTATTCCAACGCTGAAAATCATAGGTTTAGTGGACTATCAGGTGAGCATATATCGCCTGTCCAACCACTTCAAAGCTATTAAAAATCTCTTATACCCAATCATTCTGGGTGTAGAGTGGTGGCGAAAATTTGATGTCAGGACTAACTTGAAAGAAAATACCCTAACCTAACTTTGAAGAATAGTCACAAGTTGGGTGTTCCTTTGGCTGAAGCCAACTTTCAGGGCGATTTGCCCCACTGGCCTAGTACTTACACCCTTAGTCTTGCCCGTTACTGAAGCCCACCTTGGAGGTTCTCTTACCTTCTTGCTTGGAGGGGTTGGAAGCTTTGTTTGATGCTGCTTCAGCTAATTCACTATCAGATCATTCGGATTTTGACTTTGAGTTCAAGCTCACTGTGGATCTGGTGCGAATATCCTCTCCCATTTACCCATTGACTGTCCGTGAGGAAGAAACCTTAGATGTGTGGGTTAAGGAGCAGTTAGCCAAAGGTGCAAATTTTCAGAGAACCTCCCCTGTGTGTTCTCCACTTCTCTTTGTGGAGAAGGCTGATGTTATCTTACGCCCATGTGTAGACTATGGAAATCAACAACGTCACTGTACCAAACTTACATCCCATCCCTCTGGACTCACAGATTGCACGCTATGTGGATAAGGCGCGAGTCTTCTTCAAGCTAGATTGTTTAAACATGTTTAATCAGATGTTTCTTAAAAAAGGCAAGGAGTGGTTGACCGCATTCCATACCAGAAAGAAATTTCCATTCTGGGTTATGCCCTTTGGGCTTAAAAAAGCCCAGGCTATTTTTCAACGTCATATTGATACGGCTTGTGGGAGCTGCTGGGGTATGCACAGTAGCTTATATGGATGATATTTTGGTATTCTCCCCTTACAATGAGTCCCATGCAGTGCACCTTCGGCAGGTGGTGGAGCGTTTGAGGGCTGCCAACCTTACATTGAAAATTGGTAAGTGTGAGTTCTTTAAGTCCTAAGTCACCTTTCTGGTCAACGTTATGTTTGACCAAGGGCACATGATAACTCCAGACAAGGAGAAGGCTAATTGTGAGTGGCCCAATCCAACTTCAGTTAAGGAATTAAGAAGTTTTTTATGGACATGTACGTTCCTTAAGAAGTTCACACCAAACCTTTCTGAAGTTGCGGAACCTTTGTATAAGGCAATTAGGCAAAAGCACTTCAGTGGTCTCCATTTTGGAGGATGCCTTCCAAGCGATAAAGTGTACTTTGCTGTCCACTTCTGTTATTTGCTATGTCGACCCCTATATAAAGGTTTATTGTTGCTTCAGATGCCTCCAACTTCGCCATAGTGGCAGCCCTATTACAAGTTGGCGAAGATGGAATAGAGCATCCATGGGATATTTTTCAAGATAGATGTCCTTACCAGAGTTAAACAACGCCGTATATGATAAGGAGTTTATCAGCAGTGGTTGAGGCGAAAACTTATTGGCGCCATCACTTGTATGACTCATCCCAACCCTTCTGCATATATGCAGATCACTGTGCCCTACTGAACTACCGCGCACCTTATGTCTTAACCGCATGTCAAACCCGATGGTATGAGACCCTTGTCCTATTTATGTTTTCTTATGAGGTTACAAAAGGCAAGGATAATGGTTTGGCTAATGCTTTGAGCCGCAATCCTGCACTAGCTACTAATCCCAAGGAGGTTGAGGTGCTTAATACCCATTCAATGATTCCCTGGGTAAGATTGTGTCTCAACTTTCCTCTCTTTCGGCCAATGGGCCAGCGCTCGCTCCTATAGAAAATGAGGAGGAATATAGTATGTTCAGAAAGTAGTCCTTTCTCATATTTTGTCAGCGGAATAACTATGGTCCTTGCAAAGAGCGCATTGAATCAAGAGGATATTAACAGTGGTATTATGTTAAGGATGAGATGGTGTGGTTTCATGGGGCGCCTATGAGTTCCTGCTGGACCACTTGGCCTGGAAATCATCCGGGACCATCATTACAGAATCACCATTTGTCATCCTGGGAAGGCTAATAACCTTGAGCTGCCGCACTTACAATTGGAAGGGATTGGCCGATCAGGTAGGAAGATATTGTTAAGAGTGCCTAGTATGCAACCAAATGAGATTGAATTACCAGCCTTTAGCAGGCTTGTTGGTACCAGTTTAAAAGACTGAAGGGCCTTGGATTCCCCTATAAGTTGATTTTATTATCGAATTGCCTTTATCTGATGGCTATTATACTATCATGGTGGTGGTGGACCGTTTCGCAAAGTTTGACCACTTTATCCCTTGAAGAACCACAGTAATTGCGGCTGAGATGGCTAGGCTGTTTGTGACTAGTGTGTTCTCTCATGGGGTCCACTAAGAAATTATAAGTGGTAAGGCCCCCCAGTTTACCTTGTCTTTTGAGAACTTGTTAATGACTCTGCAAATCAGTCCTTGTCATTCAACTGCATTTCACCCCCAAATAGAAGGGCAGACAGAACAAGTGAACCAGTGCCTTATTCAGTTCTTGCGGTGTTACACTGCTGTAGATCAATATAAATTGAGGTCTCCATCTTCTTATGGCTCAATTCAGTTATAACAACGCACAACATGCATCAATCGGTTGTTCCCCTTCTTTGCCAAGTATAGCTTAAATCCCGTCTTCAACATGGAGCCCAGGTTGTGGATCCAAGGTTGAATCGGTGGTGGAATTTGCAAAAATGATCAAAAAAGTACACAAAGGGGTGAGCATAAATTTATATGCAGCCATGCAGGCTTACAAGGAAAACACCGATGGGAAGAGACATGTTGGACCAGCGTACAAAGGGGGAGATCTCATGATGCTGAATCCTAAATTCATCCCAATCAAGAAGCCATGCAAAAAACTGGGACCAAAGTAGATTGGGCCATACTGAATTGTCAAAAAGGTGAGCCACACCTCATACCAGTTGAATCTCCCCACTTTGTTTCAAGTCTTCTCATTGTTTCATAAAGAAAGATCACGTTGTTTGAGGGCCCACCTCCAGAGACTCCTGAGGTTTATCTCATGGATGGTGCGCCCGAGTGGGAAGTGGAGGAGATTATTGCCTCTCATTGGGTAAGAAGAAGGCTCAAGTATCTTATGTCCTGGAAAGGATTTGACACAACGGAGTACAGTTGGGTCCAAGCATGTGACTGCGCTCATGCTCAAGAGCTAATTGCAGCATTCCATGAGAGTTTCCCTAACGCTGCAGGGTTGAAGTCCAATCCAGTTGTTGCTGCCATAAAGTTGGCCCCTTCCCATAAAAACTTTCTCTTGGCAAATGCCCCTGGAGGGGGTGGAGCTCAAAAAAGAAGAGAGGGTAGTGTCATGTTTACATGACTTAATAGAAGGCACCAACCCCAAGGACAAGGTTGGGTGGCAGAAGGTCCAGAAGGTTAAGCTTCAGGCCTTTCCTGACCTCAAGAATACCTTGAACCAACGCTGGGTATAAGCTGAATATGCCCAGGTTGGTACAGGTGAGGTGCAAAACGCCAAGCCCCTTTTTGGCTCAGGCGTTAAAACGAATGAGATACCTAATTAACAATGATGAGACAATCCGGTTAATTTGGGGAACAGGAATTTAAAACTCACTCCATTTAATAAATTACAAGCCCAGGTTGAATAAAAATTTCAATCAATACTTGTATGAGGTCAGTTTTGAAGTTTGCTGCCATTTTAGATGGAAGCATGCAACTATTGGTGCACCAGGGCTTGGAACCACTTCTGCCAACCCAGTATTACACTGAGATTATTTATATATGTTCGCTTGTGACCAACGTTCCTTGTTGGTTGTCTTTTTCCTAAATAAACCCTTATCATTTTACATTTTTAATATGCGTACTTGGGTGCAACTGTTTATGGACCACTTTTTGAAGCTCTTGTGAAGTGTTAGCCATTTTATTTTATTTAAAATCTTCACGGCCTCAGGTACACTGCAGTCCTACTAGGTTCCCTCCAAACCTGGTCACCAGCGCAATTTCACAGTGTTTAAAA
This sequence comes from Massospora cicadina, assembly GCA_022478985.1. Lineage (NCBI taxonomy): Eukaryota > Fungi > Entomophthoromycota > Entomophthoromycetes > Entomophthorales > Entomophthoraceae > Massospora > Massospora cicadina. The sequence continues at coordinate 87,696 of JAKSZP010006755.1, forward strand.
CTTGTTTAGTTGCAGCCCTATGGGCCACTGCCAAGTTCTGAATCTTGTATATATTATTATTATTAATACATCGCTTAACGCCATTGCCCTAAGCTTCCTTCGCTCAAGCACTCTCTGCTGGGCTATTGAAAGACCTGGGGACCATCCCCTACAACTGGATAGGGAGCAGCATCCCTTTTTGGACCAAAAGGGGGCCAAAGGCCCAAGTGGACCCCCTGTTGCAGTTGAGCGACCTGACACACACGGTTGATGAGCGCTGGGTGACTGCCCCTCCTCCTAGAGATATTCAGATCTCTCCCCTCTCCTGCTCCCCAACCATGGTAAAACTAATAGAGGGGACCTGACAGGAGATTATGCAGGCCAGGGGCCATTGGCGGGCCCCTGGGACCCCTCACTCACCAGGGGAAACTTACCAAAATTTTGAGAAACAGCCAGTGCTAGTATTGGAGCCCGGTCTGCAAATTCCAGGCTAATGGCGCTGGTCCAGACTGGTCAGGTCCAAAAATCAGTTTAGAATCCAAATCAGGTTTCGAACCAGGCTACAAGTGACTCAGACCAGTTGCCCCTACCCCCAGAACAGATCCAAGAAGTTCAGATTGCATAGACAATCAAATCGAGAGTCTGGACCAGGTTGCGGACAACCAAGCACTAAGGCCACAGCTGCCCGGGACAAATCTGGGAAATCTGAACCCCATGAGCAGCCTGACTCAAATGTATCAAGGTCCAGATCGGTACCATTGACCTGGTCTGGTCCCAAAGGTTTGGTAAAATCTGCAATTTTTTTTGATTTTTGTCAAGATTTTGGGCATCCTCCACCCCCCACCCACCAGCCAACCAAACCCCACCACTGATCCCCAATCACCCAATCCTTCAGAATCCCCCACTATGTGATTCTCCCAATACTTAAGGCAACTGCCCTACCAATGGACAGTTGTTGGTTCATTCTCTATTCTCCCCATGCTTTGCGCTAAAATAAATCCAAATACCCCAAACGCCTTGCTGCGGACTCCGCCTGTTGCTTTTATTATTCAAAATTCTGCCGATTGATCTGGCAAAGTGCGCCGCCACCCAAATAATCATCTCAATGATTGCTGAATGAGTCATTCAGTTGCTTGACCCCGCCACGCGGCAGTGGATTGTATCCATGGTAAACTGCCTCATTCTCAATGATGGAGTTGACTCTCCATCCATTTTTGTATACCTGTCAAATGTGGACCCATCCGTTTGCTTCACTGTTAGGTTTTCTGAGAGCGCTCCCCTATTGGAGCAGCCTCAGGGCGCCCCCGCCCCAATGCCCACGAGCTTGGCCCCCACACCTGGCTTGTCCACCACTAATCCCACCCACCTAAGGGATCAAGAGTTTCCCAACCAAGGGGGAATAAGCCCTAACGCTTGTTGCAGGTCCGTTCTCCCCTCCAGCAACACCCCTGCCCACGCAGTGGGCCCTGTGTCGCCCCTCTCTGGCGCACAGACTCACCTGTCTGTAACTGAAGGTCAGCACTATGAACCCTGGAGGAGTCATCATCCTCCCCGCCTCTCCCGCCCTTGGGGGTTGCCACCTCATGACTCACGGTTGCCCCCATTGCAACCATCTGGTTTGCCTTGGGGGCCTTTGGTACATTTATAAACATTTACTTTCCTCACATCCCCACTAAATCTCCCCTTCTTCTAGTCACATGGACCGCTGTGCCCATGGCATTCTGGGCTCTCCACTAGGCGCTCACACACCCTGACTGGGAGTCCTTTCTAATTCTTATCAGCCGCTTCCATGACATAATGAACTGACCAATAACCTTGCCTTCTCCGCCCTCCTTGCTGGCACTGGTGAAGCGTTGGCCTACGCCCTAACCCTAAACGTACTCTCTCTTTGTGGCCTGGCCTTCTCCTGCTGTCTATCTGCCTCGTTCATCCGAGCATGCTGCCAGTTTTAATTGACCTGGTCCCCACCCTGCCAAGCCCTGGCGACAAGTGTCACCCCATCAGTCAACATGATAGGGTTGAGAGTCCCCCTATCCCTTCTGATGAGGTGGCCGACCAAATTCTGGGTGTCCTGGCAGAACTTCAGGTGCGCTTCACCACCAATGGGGGAAATTTCCCCCCTTCTGATGCCCAGCAGAGCGTAGTTCTCCTTGACGCCCTATATGGGGATGCCCACCGCTGGGTTAGGGGAGTGCTCCGCTCTGCTGCTAAGTCTTGGAACCCCACCACCCTACTGGCGCTGGTCACTTCAGCAGTCCAGGCCCTGAGTCTATACTGGCGCGCCTCCTCCATCTCTTCACACTAGGGTAAATAGCCATGGACCTGCCCTCCCTGATCGAACCCTTTGCAGTCCTGGCCCCCACAGTGCCCATCCCCCTGAAAAGTGCTATCTCTGCCTTCTGATATGCCAAGGACCCCACTGCGGCTGCCCATGCATCTTGGGACCCCCTCCCCGGGTCCTTAAAAATTGCACTCTCTGTGGCTCAGACAATTGGGGCCAGGCCTTTCCATACACCCGCGTGCGCTGTTGCAGCTCTTGAGGGGCCGCGTGCCACCCCCTCTCCCCCTGCCAGTGGTTGCGGCCAAGGGAAGCACCCCCAGGTCTCGCCGCCCTCTGCGCCCCCTTTTGTACCCACCTTGGGTACCCTCCCACTGGAAGAGCCCCTGTCTGCTGCACCCCCTGCGCTCACCCTGGATCAGGAAAGTGGGTCTTTGATCCCCAAGAGCTCAGAGACTGACCATCCTGGCGCCACCACCCCCCAGTTAACCTATAGGCCCCCCTCAAAGAGAGTGGAGCGGACATATGCATCAACCCTCACTGCCCTATTTGGGCAAGGAGGAAGTAAAAACCCTCCCCAGTTACAGACTAGCCTGGCGCCTCTTGGTCGATCTCTTTTAATGATGGGTCATGCTCCCTCCTCAGCTGCCCTCTCTCTCGCCCACCCCAATAAAGAGGATCAAGCCTATTTCTTGTTCCCTATCTTCTTCCCCTCAGAGTCAGGTGAATTTACCATGCAAGCCCTCCTCGACACTGGGTCATCAAGTAACTTTATTGACCTCAGTGTGGCGCATTCCTTGGACGTGGCTATGGAAGAATCCTCATTGGTCCTGGGTGCTTCATTGGAGCCCATAAAGTCTTACCGCGTCCGACGCCCATTGCACATCTCTGTCCATGACTTTGGGTTCAGTGACCACTTCTCAGCCATACAGGACTTGCTCTACCCCGTGATCTTGGGAGTGGGCTGGTGGTGGTGACAGCAGTTCCACATTAATTTTAATAATAACTCTTTGTTGTTCTCAAACCTCAAGTTGAGTAAGGAGAGTTTACCTTGTTGAAACCCTCTTCCTTGACACATCCCTCGGCTTTATTTCCCCCCTAGATCCAGCTCCTATTGACCTCCTTCGGACTTCCCACCCTTCCTAACCCCCTATAAGTCCATCTTTGACATGTAGCTGGCTTCCAAGCTCCCTCTATACTCTGAATATGACCTAACATTTCTACTGACGGTTGATCTATTCAAAATCAACTGCCCCCTCTACCCCTACACTGAGGAAGAGGTCAAGGCTTTGGGGACTTGGCTAGACTAGATGTTAGAGAAGGGGTGGCTTATCAAGAAATCTTCACTGGTCGCCTCCCCCATAGTTTTTTCTTGGAAAGCAGATGGCACCCTGCACCCTTGTATCAACTATGGCCACCTCAACAACATCACCATCCCTGACCCCTACCCGTTGCCCTTAGGCAAACCATCGCCTAAGCCATCACCAAATCCTGGGTCTTCTCAAAGTTGGATCTGGTGAACGCCTTTAACCAGTTGAGGGTGGCGAGAGGACAAGATTGGCTCACAGCTATCCGCACCTGCCAGGGTCTATTTCAAATCAGAGTGATGCCCTTTGGACTTTAGGAATGCTCCGGCCACCTTCCAACGCCTCATCGATGATGTGCTTGAAGACTTGTGCTTCTCATCCGCTGTAGCCTACATTGATGAATTTCTGATCCACTCCCCTACCCCAGAGCAACACGTCAAGGATCTAGAAGCAGTGGTGGCAGCCCTCTACAAAGCAGGGCTCTTCATAAAACTCTCAAAGTGCAAATTTTTCTGGGATGAAGTGACCTTCTTAGGTAACCTCATCCTGAATGATGTATATGCTGTTCCTTTCTCTAAGCTTGAGGTGATACAGTCTTGGCCTACCCCTACTACACAGAAACAACTTCAAAGTTTCCTTGGCACCATCACCTTCTTAAAAAAGTTTTCCCCAGCCCTCGCCCAACAGGCAGCACCCCTTCACCCCCTCACTGGGAAGAACGCCCCCTTCAAGTGGTCCCCGGAATGCCAGCAGCCCTTTGATTCTATCAAGGAGGTTTTTCTCACCGCCCCAGTCCTGTAGCAGGCCGACACCTCCTGCCCCTTCATTGTAGCCTGCAATTCCTCGTTGTTGGCAGTGGGCTCCGTTCTGCTACAAGAGCATGAGGGTTCAAGCACTCAGTGGCCTACTACTTCTGTAAATTCTCTTTCCACAGAACAAGCATGACCAATATAAGACAAGGAGCTAGCGGCAGTGGCTTGGTCACTCACCACTGGCAATACCTGTTGCAAGGCGCCCAGCATGAAATTACCATTTGGACTGGCTATAAGGCATTACTATACTACCACAAACCCCAGAAGTTGGGGCACGGCCAAAATCACTCATACTAGGACCTATGTGGGTTTCACTTTAAATACAAATTCATAAAAGGCCCCCTGAATGTGTTGCCGGACATGCTCATCCAGAACCCATCTCTGTCACCCAATGGTGGAGAGTACCTGCTAGAGCTTACACTGTAGTGCCCCCCTCCCAAATCCTCTCCTTAGCCCCTCCGACAGTAGCTTTTACTGACCTTGCCCCTGACACCCCACTCCTCCTCCTCATCCTCGCTGCCCAGACCTGTTGCTCCAAAGGGTTAGAGCTTTACACTGACCTAGAGTCCTCAAGTCGGAAGAGAGCCCATACACCCTGCAGGAAGGAACCATCTGGTTATGTGATTGGGTTTGGGTCCCCCAATCTCTACACAACTGTGTTATCAAAGAACACCATGTCTCCCAGACCGTTGGGCACCCCAGCATCAAGTAGTGCGCTGATCTCGTAAAGAGAACTTATAATTGGCCAGGGTCCTCAAAGGATATCTCAGCCTGGATCTCCTGCTGTGTCACTTTGCCAGAGCAAAATCGGACTAATCTGGAAAAAGGGTTGCTACACCCCCTGCAGTGGGCAGAAGGCCCGTGGACCTCAGTCTCAGTAAACTTCATCGTGGAGCTCCCCCCTCTAATGGCTCAGATGCTATCATGGTAGTCATTGATTGATTCACCAAGTTCGCGCTCTTCATCCCCTGCCTCTCCTCTATTATCGCGGTGAATACTGCAAATTTATTTGTCAACCATGTCTTTGCCATGTTTGGTCTCCCCAAAGAGATAGTGAGCGACAGGGGACCCCAGTTCACAGCCCGGTTCTGGGAAGAGTTGCTAACTTTCCTCAGCATCAAGACCTGCAGATCTACGGCCTACCACCCCCATTCCGATGGGCAGAGTGAGCGAGTGAACCAGATACTGGAGCAGTACCTGCGCTGTTATGCGACAGCCTCACAGGGCACTTGGGCTAAGGACCTGCCCTTTGCACAGTTTGCATATAACAATTCACTCCACTCCTCGACCAACCTCTCCCCCTTTGAGGCTATATTTGATTACAACCCCTCCTTCCAAATTGGCCCCCAGCTCTCCTCAGCAGTCCCTGCAGCCAAAGACTGTGTGTGTGCACTCCGCGAGACACACAACCTGGTTCATGAACATTTGACAAAGTCCATTTAGGATTACAAAAAGTTTGCTGACTGGAAGCGCCTCCCTGGACATGAGATCAAAGTCAGCTCCCTCATTATGCTGGACACCCGCAATCTTCCCTTAAAAGCCCCCACCCAGAAACTTGCAGCCAAACGCTCTGGCCCCTTTGAGGTGGAGAAGGACTTAGGCAATGGAGCCTATCATTTGAAGCTGCCCGCTCACTGGAAGCAGCATAACGTCTTCCACACCTCCCTCCTGACCCCCTTCAAAGGGGAAAGGCCAACATCACCAGAGCCAATCCTCATTGGGGAATCCCAGAAGTGGAGGTGGAGGCTATCCTGGCTTCCTGGAGGTCCCGCAGATCCGTTCAATACCTGGTTACCTGGAAAGGCTACCCCTCATATGAGAACAGCTGGGTGAGTGCACGCGACTGCAGAAATTGCAAGGACCTGATAGAGGAATTCCACAACTCCCACCCGGCAGCCCCCTGTCCCCCCAGAAGATTGCAGCCATCCTGGCCATAAAGCTCCCAGAGAGGCACAAGAACTATGCCCTAGTCCATGCCCCAGGTGGGGGCCTCCTCCCTGTCAAAAAAGGAAAGGGTAGTGTAAGACCTGGGGACCAGCCCCTACATTTGGATAAGAAGCAGCATCCCTTTCGGACTAAAAGGGGGCCAAAGGCCCAAGTGGACCCCCTGTCGCAGTTTAGTGACCTGGCGCAAATGGTTGATGAGCGCTGAGTGACTGCCCTTCCTCATAAAGATATTCAGATCTCTCCCCTCCCCCTCCCCAACCCTGGTAAAATTAAAAGAGGGGACCTGCCAGGAGATTATGCAGGCCAGGGGCCATTGGCGGGCCCCTGGGACCCCTCACCCACCAGGGGAAAATTACCAAAATTTTAAAGAAACAGCCAGTGCTAGTATCAGAGCCCAGTCTGAAAATTCTGGGATAACGGTGCCAGTCTGAACTGGTTGAGTCCAAAAATCATATTGTAACTCGATTCAGGTTTTGAACCAGGCTACAAGTAACTTGGACCAGTTGCCCCTACCCCCAGAACAGATCTGGGAAGTTCAGATCATGTAGACAATCAAATTGAAAGTTTGGACTGGGTTGCAGACAACTGAGCACCAAGGCCACAGACCCCCAGGATGAATCTGGGAAATCTGAACCACGTAAGCTGCCCAACTCAAATGGTCAAGGCCTAGATCGGTACCATTGAACCGGTCTGGTCCCAAAAATTTGGGAAAATTTGCAAAAGTTTTTTTTTGATTTTTGCCAAGATTTTGGGCACCCCTCCACCCCCACTACTAGCCAACCAAACCCTATCACCAATCACCAATCACCCAATCCTTCAGAATCCTCACTATAGAAATTCTCTCAATAAACAAGGGAACTTTCCTGCCGATGGCAGTTGTCAGTTCATTCTCTATTTTCCCTGTGCATTGCACTAAAATAAAGCTGAATACTTTGAATGCCTTGCCGCGGAATCTGCCTGTTGCTTTTCTTATTCAAAAATCTTACTGATCAATCCAGAAAAGCGCGCCGCCGCCCAAATAATCATCCCAATAGTCGCCAAATTGGTCATCCAGTCACTTGACCATGCCACACAGTGGTGGATCATACCCACAGTAAGCTGCCTCATTCTCAATGATGGAGTTGACTCTTGGTCCATTTTTGCATACCCATCAAATATGAGCCCATCTGTTCAGTTCACCATCAGGTTTTCTGAAAACGCTCCCTTATCAGAGCAGCCTCAGGGCGCCCCCACCTCAATGCCCATGAGCTCAGCCCCCACTTCTGGCTTGTCCACCGTTAATCCCACCCACCTAGGGCTCCAAAGTACCCCAACCAAGGGGGACTTGGCCCTAATGCTCATCGCAGGTCTGTTTTCCCCTTGGCAGCACCCCTGCCCGCATGGTGGGCCCTGTGTCGCCCCTCTCTGGCGCACAGACTCACCTACCTATAACCTAAGGCCAGCAACCGTGAACCCTGGAGGAGTCATCATCCTCCTCACCTCTCCCGCCCTTGGGGGTTGCCCCCGCAAGGCTCTGCGATGCCCCCATTGCAACCATCTGGTTTGCCTTGGGGGCCTTCAGTACGTTTATAAAAATTTACTTTTCTCACATCCCCACTAGATCTTCCTTATTCTAGTCACACGGACTGCTGTGCCCTTGGCATTCTGGGCTCTCCACTGGGTTCTCACACACCCCAACTGTGAGCCCAGTCTAACTCTTATCAGCCGCTTCCAAGACAGCTATGTTCATTATAACAACGATTACTAGTTTCCTTGCGTTGGCACTGTGCACAAAGCATCACCATGCTGGGTTTTGGAGAGTTACAGAGACTATTTTGCCAATTTTACCAGACAATTGGCTACACAGGATGGCAACTAAGATATACCTGGACACAAAATCATATTAACTTCTGGATAGATTAACAATCAATAAATAACAAACAGAATTTGGAAAGCTTAGCTGCAGGCACACCGTAAAGCCCTTGCACCTCTGAGCATCACATATAAAGCTTAATCAGGTCTGCATTGAAGATTAGAGTTTATTTTTCTGGTACTAAGATATGAGTCTACTTTCCTTGTTTTACCAAGACTTGGCCTAAATCCCAACCAACACAATAATAATTCATACTCCTATTTTTCTCTTCCTATATTTTTAATGGGAGTCTGCTGGATATTTTAATATCTTCTGTAATGTGAAGAACGTTGGAGCATCAACCCTACCATTAGTTTCTCTTTTGAAACTAGCTTAAGGACACTCATACACTTAATATTTATATACATTGTTCATAACAAAATTAATTTATAAAAGAATTTACAATTAAAAAGCCCCCTTTATAGGCTTCATGGTGTTTACAACAAGTGCAAAAAGTTTATACCTGATTGGCTAAGATTACCAACATTTACAGCATGAAAATTTCTATCTTGCTTCCAAATTCTAAAGCCCAAGTCATGACAAGATAAAATTTATCTTACCTTTAAACAGAGGCTAAAACTATATACGCTACATTAACGTGATACCCTTAGATAAAAGTACTGATTGATTTCCCCAGAATTATAATTCCCTTATAATTTACTTAGAACAATCTAAATCTTAAATAAGTGCAACAAAAATTACGCTTTGATCAAATTCTAACTGCTACAAATATTAAAATATACCCCATATTGATGGATTAAAACAAATAGCTGTTATTTTGTTCATAAGTTTTTATGTTACCATAATTATGCAATATAGAAAAGCAACACACCATTGCTAGAAGCTTAATGTGGCTCTAATTCCATTATTGACACCCCTAACTCATTTGAGACATGAAAAAACCTTTAAATATAAGGTTTGCTTCTCATTAAATTATTAACTTAGATGTTTCTCTAATACAATTTATAGATTAAAAGTATATAATTCTTTCAATATTATCAATAAAAATATAATCTATTAAAGATTTTAGCTTATTTAGTCTTTTCCTTTCCAACATGACTTAAGTTCTTTAGGCTAAGAAGAACAACCTTGATCTCTTTTCTTAGGCAGTCATGAGGTACTAAGCATACTTCAATGTCAATTAGGGGATTTCTGGGCTAACACCAATTGAGCCAGCCTCCTAGCCAAACTTCTATATGTATATAATCTTATATTAGTAGTTTGTGGATTTTTTGATAAGCCTATGTTGCTGTTAATTAATATGAAAGTTTAGCATCTATGTCAAAGACTAAGAAGTCTTGGTTTCTTTTAAGTGACAACTGATATACAATAATATAACATTAAACATCAACAAAAAATTATATTAGTGTAAACCTATATCTATATTATACATAATGATCTAAACCAGCTTAAGCTAAAAAGCGACTGTATTAATATAATAAAAAAATCTGGTGAATAATTAAATTGAAAATATACTAGCAACTTTGTTGCAACAAAGGAAAGCTATAATATGAAAAGATTTACTTAATCGACTCATTTTTTGAGTATTTTACAAAACAGATAAATGTTTGTAAAAACATCCTGTTAACGTTTAACAACTGATTATAATAATTTTTGGTAAAATCAAGTATACTAACTTTAAGTTAGAAATCAATTTAGGATACTTTTTTATATGAAAATGATTTTGAGGTTAATTTAATGGTTCATGTGCATTGGTTTAAAATGCACAGATCAATAAACACAAAAATAAAGGGCACTGTTGTCAACAGTGTCAGGATGTAGGGGGTGTTAATCCACTCTTCCTTTGAGAAAGAGGCCAGGATGCCCAAAGTCCTGAGTAAAGAATACAGAAAAGTTTCTCTTTGATAAATTAAAGTCTTCAAACAAGGAAAAACTTTTACAATACATATCCAAGTAATAAAGTCACTAAACATATAGTGAAGAAGCCAAAAATATGTGGCAAAATGATTTTTGATCTTCAAAAAGATAGTTTATTTGTCGAAAGCCTCATACTATTTATAATGCTAGGAGGCTAAAGTGAAATTTATAGAGAGGAAGGATAATCAGAGGGAAGATAAGAAGAGGGAAAATAAGTAGATGGCAGATAAGTAAATAACTATGCAATAGATAGCAATCTAGACTAGTGAAGACCCTTGGCTTAGATTGCTGATAACACAATAAAATGATAGATTAGAATAATAATATTTAAAGGAAGCAAGTGCCAGTAAATTTTGGGAAATTATTAAGCGCATCCAAGTCAAGATTTGTATCTAATTCTTTAAATTTATTGTGGGGAAGGCTGACCATGGGACGGACACTTCCAAGTATGACTCAGAAGAGACAAAACTTAGTACCAGGGGAGGCACCCCAGAGAAGCGATGCTATCTCTTGTTGCCAGCGGGAACGCCACTTATGGGGAGGGGGAGGAAACGTATGAAGGGGCCATAGCCACAATTGAGCACGTGTGGAGGAAGGGGTCAGATTTGATGAACTAGACTGGGAACCAGGAAGAGACCAGCTGTTGGCGACGCGGTGGGAGGTATCCAAACATCCACTCTTGAAAGTGGTCCACCAAATGGGACCAGAATCTGTGGAGCGCTTCTGGGAGGGTGGGGGTGGAGCCTGCGATGGCATCTAAGACAATCGTGTGGATGGTCCACATTGCGATTGCAACCACCAGAGCATGGAGGGAGGGTGGGGGGGGAGGCCATTGATAGAGCGAAGATATCTCTTGACAGACTGAAGGGATGCGTTTGATCCCGGCCCAGAAGATGTTGAACTTCGCGCCATATCACTTTAGAGGTAGGGAACTTCTCCAGGTGGTGAAACAGCGTTCCATACTGGCCACACACGACACAGGATGAGTGTAAAGCGTTAGAGCGCTCAGCTGTATGATACACCCGCCTCAGGCAGCGCCACACATGGGAGCGGACTTGAGGCTGTAACAGAGGATGGTGTACATATTTCCAGATATTTTTTTGGGTCTCAATGGAGTAAGGGATGTCCATCATGTCCAGGTAGTCCACCCTGGATAGGACATGGGGTCAAATGGGGATCACGCCATCGTGGATGGGTAGCCCCTATACCTATTATGTGAACTGAGGAGAGGGGCGGCCTCTTTGGGTTGTATGTCCGCTAATATGAATTTTCACTCAGCGCTCCTCATGGAGAGGAGGATTCGTTTGTAGGGGGTTTTAGTCCCGTGAGGACCTGTGGCTGATGTATGTAAATCGAATTATTTCATCAGGGAGTGGGGGTTCGATGGATTGTTGAGGCCCAAGGCGCGGGAGAAGTTGGAGCGGGCTGCGCGGGACCAGTGTTGGGAGGAGAGTGTAGGGGTGGTGACAGCCGCAATCCAGGTACCCAGGATCTTGGCGGCATGGGCTTTGAAGTCAAGCAGGCCCATGCCACCATGATGTTGAGGGCCAAACATGACCTCTAGCTGCACTGGTGGAAGGTGGCCTGACTAAAGCCATCCTTGCAGCAAGGCATACAAGGATTTGTAGAAGCTTGGGGAGAAGGGGATGGCATGGGCTTCAAACCAGACTTTGAGGAGCATGGAGTTGGCTAAAACAATCCTGCCTGTAAGGGAAGTAGGGTGGGCTCTGAGAGAGGCGATTCGCTTCGTCACATTATCCAGAATATGGCACTCCATTACTGCTGACGTGTATCCGCCTGCCTCCATCCACACGCCCAGATGGCATACTGGTCCTATGGTAGGACGTGGCACGAAGGGGAGCACCAGTGGGGTGGTGTGTTTTGAATTAGTAGGGCGAGGATGTGTGCGAGCAGATGGGCTGGGTTGGGAACTAATTGCTGGGGTCCAGCAGTTCTGAAACCAACCAAGGAGGATGATTTCAGTTTTGGAAGCGTTCAGTGCCGCGTTGCTTACCCGGGAATACTCCTGGATGAGAGCTTCAAGCGCGCGTGCATCTTGATTATTAGACACCCCCACCACACAATCATCTGCGAATTCCATTATCTTGACTGGGGCTTGGCCTGGCACGTGGACCCCAGTGAGTTGGGCATTCACATTTTGCAGTAGTGGGTCAAGGCTGAAGTTGTATAAGAGTGGGCTGAGGGGGTCCCCTTGTCGCAAGCCCCTTTGAGGGCGGACTACTTCCTTCAGGAAGCCAGGGCCACGCACTGCCATTGTTGCAGATTCTGTGAGCAGCATTACCCAGTTAATGAAGGGGGGGTAGGCGGAATTGATGGAGGCAGGCCCTAAGGTATTCCCAGTTTACTCTATCATAGTCCTTTTGTTGGTCCAAGAAACATACATTAGCCACAGAGTGCATGTTATCCCAAATCAACCTTCTGGGGATGAAACCGAATTGTTCTGGGGAGATGGTGGCAGATGCTACAATCCCTAAACGGTTAGCCATGATTTTTGTTAAAATTTTGCTGTATGTGTTGTTAGAGAAATGGGGCGCCAGTTGGCTTAGTCAAGCTTATCCCCTTTCTTGAAGAGTGTGACAGTGAAGGCCTCATGTCCTCCTGGTAGGAGGCGCGTTTCCATCAGGCTTTGGTTAAGTGAGGCGAGCAGCAATGGGGATATATATTTGAAATATTTTTTGTAGAACTCATATGGAATGCCATCTGGGCCTGGGCATTTTTGGTTTGGTGCACTGCAAATGGCTGTCCATAATTCATTCAGAGTAATCAAATTCATTATTTCTGGGTATCAGAAAATGGAGCAGATGTGGGCTCAGTCGAGAAATTACGCCACTTCGGCCAGCTGAATTGGGTCAGAGCAGTACAACTTGGAGTAATACTGTTGCATTTTGATTGCCACTTCGGCCAGTGTATCCGCAATGGAATTATTCAATCTTTGCACCTGTGTGCAGGCCACACTCTGGCATGGTGTGAAAATTTTTTTAAAGAAATGTGCGGCACACTTGTCACCTTTTGTGATGCGTGTGGCCCTGTACTGAACACAAACCTGATGTTTGTATTATCTTTTGAGTGCGTTGAGGTGGGTAGCTGCCTCCGCCAATTTCCGTCCCCATGCAGAGCAGTATCCTGTAACTGGGATGTTGGACTCCAAGTGTGCCAATTCTGCCAGAGCGCGCGAGATAACTGCTGATGTGGCTCATGAGCGTCTGGAGGAGAGATGGCAGGAGTGGCGGATGGTGTAATCTTTGAAAGTTGCCAATGTGAAAATGGGGTCCGCGCAAAATGGTGCAACAAACTTTTTTGCCATAGTTGCCTCTTCTACCCACGTGGAAAATCCTGGCGACCTGAGCTGGGGGGCAGATTTTGTACCAATGTGGGGCCTTAGCAGCCATGACAGGTAGGTGGTAGGTTAGTGAGACCATTTGATGGTCGGAGAATTCCAATTTTGTTGTCTTGAAGTGGGAGATGTGGGGTTGAAATTTTGCCAGCATTAGAATAATGTTAATGCAGGTCATGGACCTTAATTGGCCATTGTGGACGTGGGGCCATGTCATGTTTTTGAGCAGTGGGGCATGCCACAGCAGTGCATCCATTAACCTGAGGGTGGCCTTTAGAGTGCGTAGTTCTACATGACCCTGGGGGCGTAGGTGAGGAAGGCCACTGGTCCATTGATGTGTTTAGCCAACAGTTCATGTCGCCGACTATGAAGGAGTCTGTGGGTAGCAGGAGGGATTTGACCGATGAGAAAAATTCCTGACGCTCACATGCACCATTTGGGGCATAGATGTTGACGATTGCGTGTGCTACGTCAGCCCACAAGAAGGTGACAACAAGCATTTGGCTATTTAGGAATGTTTCTGAGGATAAAAATTTGAAAAAATATTTTTTCCGAATTAGCACCCCACAGTGCATCAACCAAAAGGATAGGGATGGGAGGAGCATTGCTTTCCAAGCTTCCTCAGAACCTCGTGGACAGTGGGACTCCTGGATGGCCAGGATATCCACGAGTAAATTGTGTTGTAAAAAACTCAGTTTCCTAGCCCAGGATGGGGAGGCCTTGAGTCCAGCGATATTCAATGTCCCTATGGTGAAGGTTTCCCCCATTGCACCTTAGGTAAAAGGGGGTGGGCACCTGGGCCCACCATCCTCTTCTAGATCCCTGCGGGCCTTCACAGCAGTGTGGGTGTTAGCAGCAATGCAATCGGAGTTTTTGTTGATTTTTGCAGAAAGAGTCGCGTTGGCTTTAGCCTTCGCTTTTTGTTTTCCTGACATTGGACGAATTTTTTGTGGTGCGGGTGAGTTTGGTGCACCGTTGAGCAGGTCAAAAAAATTTTTCAGTTGGGATGGGTCCCAAGTCAGTTTCAACCAGAGCTTGGGTACAACGATTGGGTGAGAATGAATTCTCCCATCAGATCCTCAGATTGAATGGCCCACTCAGCATGGGCTTCCCAATCTGATTGGTTGATGGATTCCTGAGTTGCTTCTGCCGCGAAGGTCTCCATGTCCTCCTGGTGTTGTGAGTGTGGCATAGCGGTGGTGGCTTTGGCCGCTTCCTTGGCCGCGGCCCTATGGGCCTGCTTGGCCTTCTTCCGCTCTTATGGGTAGATAGGCTTTACCAGTAGGTAGCAGCCTTGTGCTCCCCATGGGAAGGCCTCCTTGGTGCTTGCGGTTGGTTTGTAGTGCGCCTCTCCGCTGGCCATGGCTGCTGAGGGGTGCTCTTGGAATGTGACGCCCTCCTTGGTGGGGCATGCGTGCGCCTTATGGCTGAACGCATCACAGTGGGTGCAAATAGGGGGCGCGCTGTCCACGGTCACCCAAAATGGGTGGGTGGTATGCCCTGCAATATCAATAAAAGTGGAGTGCGGGATCTGGGTTAGGTCCTTCACAATCTCCTCAGTTGGGGTCAGTACTGCGATGGCTTTGCCAGTGCACTGGTGTGGCATCAGCGTGAAGCGTTGCATTTCAAATGATTGTATTTCACCATATATGGTGAGACCAAACTTCAGGTGTTGTTCCAAATTGTCACGTTGTACCGCAGTAGGCAAAAAGTCAAACGTGAGGAAAATTTGGTTTGATTCTGTCCATCTGGTGCATTTAGTTTCAATGACCCATTGCCCTTTGGGGAGGTTGACCACTACGCGCACCACTGCAGCCTCGTCTGCTGCCATTTTGCTTTTGAAACCTAGGTCCAGCCAACCACGTGACATGGAGTGAGGTGCAACGTACACCGCGGTTGGGAAAATTGTGTGTACATCTTCACAAAATTTTTCCCATAAGGCCATTTTTTGGATGTCCAGAAACATGTGGACTCCAAATTCCACCGACGAAAGTGGCTGGCAGTGTGGCATGTTGATGTACTGGTTGCATCATGCTTGCCATGCGAGTATCTCCAGGGAAATAGTGACCACTGGTTTCTTAGTATTTTTGTCAATTCCACCAGATTCTCCAGGGCGTTTTTAAATGTTGGAGGCCGCGGGCCTTCCACCTTCTCCTCTTACCTTGCTTGCCCAACTGCTCCCAGACATGGGCGCAGACTAATCTCCTCTGTGAGATTATCAAACTAGATTCAGTCTTAAATTGAATAGGTTGCAATAGTGATTGCAACGAGAAAGAAAATTTATACCTAATCCTTTATTTGGAGATTCTGCAACATTCTGGTTATTTTATTTAAACTTTGTTCTATTGCTTTTTCAGATTGTTTTTAAACCCCAATATTGGGAGGTTTAGATAAAATAAATGAGGAAAATATCTGATTAAAAGTATGACCAATCTTAAATTGGTATTAACTCCCTTCATCCGATTTTCTCAAGTTTTCAATTTGAGCCAGAATTCTGACATACAGTATCTTGATAAAGCTCACAAAAAATTTTAATAATTATGATAAATTTTTTATTCATGTTAAGAAAACCACACTGTATTCTTTACTATTGATAGTGGCTCTGAGGCTCTCTAAGGTTTTTAATTGTAAACTTCTTTTAGCTATTCCAGAAAAAGATCTTCTTCCAAATGGAAAACAATTATAAATATGCTCTTTTAATTCCTAGATTGTTTATTGGTGCAATTTGCTACTAATCTTCACACAAGTATGGAACGATAGTGGAATAAATAAATTAGCCAATGGAAGCAAATGCCTAGGGTTTGATGCAAAAACATAGATTTAACAATATGCTAATGAAAAAAAGACACTGGCTGTAATGGAGCGTGTTGATAGGATTGATAAGACCAATACAGAACTCTAGGTAATTACCACCCAAAACCCAAGCCTGAATGCAGCAGACACAGCCGTCCAAAATGACGTTCTAAAACGAGACAACTGGACACAAAGACCAATAAGAGGGTTCTTAGACCAGGAATCATCACATCTTTTACGTTATTGAATATTTAAGGCCAAACCTTTTGGTTTAATTGTGAGCATTATCTGAACTTAAAATGTGGAAAGTAAAAAATGGAGCAACAGCGGTACCTGTCAGGACCGCTGCTTATAAGCTCACTGGGTTAATTGGAACTCATAGAAACTGCCATTGGGGAAAATATAACAATCTTTTGAATTGTCCCACAAGAAATTCTTTGCGACTGGCTTGGGTCTGGACTGATCAGCTAAATTCATTTTGGGCTCATTGCTCAAATTCTATTTCTTGTCACTTGCATGCTTTTTGTGCTGTCAGTGACGTTTTGGGTGTCTGGAAGGTAGCGCCTAGTACCAGGCCACATAAGGCTGAGCCTAATTGATGGTGAAGTGGTTAACCGCTCTACACCTGTTGGGGATGAGGTTAGTTTTAATGCAATGGTGGGATCTTGGTGGTTTAAGGTGACTTTCTCAATTTCATCTCTGGAACTTGTTGCTCTATGGAGCGTGAAACAGCCTCTTCAACTAAATCTCAGGCCTTCAATATACCTGGCAAACCCTCCATGTATTTTCAGCAAGCTTAATGGAGGATAAAGCGGGGAGGGGAATGGCAACCCTCAGTGTTAATCCGCGAGCCACCTCTCATCCACTAATGGACCAAATTGCCCTGGGAGATGAGAGATAGTGATACTGGCTTCCAACCCTTTTTTTGTGTAACGTGATTTGATTCTGACCCAGATGGAAAGGTTAGTACCCAAGACAAGCACTGGCAGACAGCTGTGACAGATAATAAAAAACTATTGCCAATTATTTATGCTAATCAAGGATAAGGTAGTAATTAATATTAAATAAAGTTGATCAAACAACCAGGCCGATATACTGAGGTAATTAATTAATAAGGAAATAGTCACACCCATGAAGATCTAGGATTTGATCTTATTTGTAATTATCAGTAATTTAATGCGTCAGATAAGGTATCCAACAGTGATTTGTACAATATCCACAACTACATGGTAAACGTGGGAATCAGGACAAAGTAGTCCTTAGTAACTCAATTCTATAGATTAAAGTTTATGTAGAGTACAAAATGAAAATGTATCTATATATTTAAAGTACAAAATAAGTAATAATTATACAAATATTGTTGGTCAGACCAATTACAACACCTCTCCACCTGAGAACATAAGAGAATAAAATTTAGTGAGGATGTAAGTTACCTTATTGAGAATTATGTCCATAGGCAAAGAACTCCGCTGTTAATTTTTAATAACTTAGCATGTAACCATTTAAAAAGATAACCTTTAGTGGGATAAATCAGGGTGTATGCATCAGTGGTTGTATTTTCGCTGTTTTTGATGGGACCTTTCCACATGTGCTCCAGTTTGCTAGTCCTACCAGTCAGCACACTAACCTTAGCTTACTTAACTTTAAAGCTGACTCTCTACTCTGGGGAACTACTCTGTACAGATTAGCACAAGGCAACCTTTTCTAACATCACAATCGCTCTATCTAATCAAATCCTCCTCATATGCTACCCTTGGTGCAATATATGTTTGGTCAACATGTTCACTCTCATGGCAAACTTCCTGACACTCTTAGATATTCTTACCATATTTTTGGCCTTTGTGAATCAACAATAAGATTTCCAACCTCTTCCTTGGCGTTACTAGAACTAAGTTATCCTTAACATAGTGTCTTCTCCAAAATTTCAAGGTCTCAGACTGTTACTAGCGATAATTCAGATTGGTCAATCCCAGACTTTTTTACTTGCAATTAAAAACTTGATACAACACAAATTAAAGTAAAAATGATAAACATAATACGCTGTAGAAAGGATTTTTATTAGGAAAAAATGTGAAGTCATATAAAAATCAGAGGAAAATTTAAGATATAAATGAATAAAATACAGTAAAATAATTGGGATTTGGGGGTCCATATCTAGAATTTTTCATGATCCTCTAGTCAGATAGCGTCTGACTGCTGTTTTGGTCTTATCATCCATTTGCAACTATTCCTGTAAGTGCAAGCTTCATCTCTTGGTGGAACCTGGATGATCAGGGGCCTTTGCGCTAGGTCCTGCTTCTGGAATTTGGCTCAATGTACTCATTTTTGATATTGTTGATCGCCAAAAGTGGTAATATCCATCTTGATTTTAGGTTCAAGCAATGGCGCTTCCTTAATGTGCCTCACATCATGACTTTGAGTTGCTTTTGACATTGGATTACTACCTTATTTGGTAATATTCTCGTTTAAACTTCAGGTGCTCTTTCCAGTGTAATTTAGTTTGCTCATTAGGCATTAATGTAAAAATGCAAAGTATTCTGGCCTCCACAGATATAAAAGAAGGTCGCTTTTTTTATGAAATTTGGAGAAGTTGTCATCCTCCTATAATAAATCTTCTAAGGTGGCATGGTGAACATTATTTTTTATGACGTCACTACTATTGGAATGAAAATTGTTTAGCACGCCCTCACCTTTAAAATGGCCTTAATTGCCCACATATGCAATGTCATTGTCTCCAGTATCTTTCACTGGTTTAGTGGTTGTTTACACTAATTCCACTGGTCAAGTAATGACATGAGGCACCAGTCACAGGCTCATCTATGACACTTCCTCTTCCAATGAGATACTTGGGGAATGGTAGAAGATGCTGGGCATGAACTCTATTAAGAACAACGTTGTTGTCCTCATTGCAGATGGAGCATTCCGCTCCTCTCTATGTCAACACAGTAGCAGGCCCAGTACAATTGGTCTGTACTTTCTCTGATTGTGTTCTTCAAAAAGGTTAGACCAGAATCTTGACTCCAGTGCTGCTTTATGGTACTTGGTTCTTCTTTGGCTCTCTTTGACTTGGAGGGAGGTTAGCTTAAATGTTGTCTGAAGCTTCTACCTGTACTCTGATCAACTCTTCACCAACTCATGTTTTTAACTTCATGGAGTTAGTTTATTCTATATGATCCTATGATCAGTGCCAGGAATGTAGCGCAGCCTCTAGCCCTTATAAGGTCTTAAGGGGTGATATCCCGTTCAATCAGTGGTGATTTAGCCGGTAAATCAGGAGCGCTGATGGGAGCAACTGGTCCCACTTTGAATTGTAGTGCAGGGCCGTCTTCTTTAAAATGCCTCCTTGAGTCCCATTGACTCTTTTGACACTTAAATTGGAGGAGAGTCTGTAGATGGTGATTAACTGCTGCTTCACCCCTACAAGGTCCATTAAATTCTTCACTAGTATTACAAAAAGTTTTTTCCATTGTCTGACAAGAGATTTGAGGGAATCTGCGTCTTGTAATCACATGATTGTATATGACTTAAGCAGTGAAATTCATGGTGTAAATCTAGACCGTAGATGCTTTGACCCACTTAGTAAAATGGTCAATCTCCACCAGGATGAACTTTGCGTCACTGTATGCTGCTTTCAACGGTCCCACCTCTTCAATAGAGATATGGCTGAATGGTGAAGTGGGTGAAATGGGCGTAAACCTAACCTTATCTTTCAGTTGGCGAAAACTGGCGTAGGGTACACACAATTCCAGTGCTTGATGTACTTTGTTGGACATTAATTCCCATAGAACCTCTCCTTGAGTTAAACCAACGTCTTCTGGAATCTTCCATGGCCCAAATTCTTGTGATTTCCCATCACTATCTCCATATGATATCTGGGATAGATTTAAGGGTACAATTTGTCTTTATTTTCTTTTGAAGTTTTTCATTGACACGCCAAGTGTATTTAGAACATCTGTTCATGACGCTCCAAACCTCTTCTGTCTCGTCCTGCCAAGCTTCCTCAAGGAGCCCAATTAGGACATACAGGTGATCGCTCTCTGGCACCTTCAGGTGAAATACTGATAGTCTTAACAAACTTTTATCATTGAGGTGTTTTTCTTCTTCTCGATGTATTATTTCAAAATCATACCCTTACTGGAGGACAGCCCAATGGGCAAGGCGTTCATCTAGATCATTCATATTTCTTAGCCAGTGAAGCGATGCGTGATCTTTGACAACTTTGAAATGTACTCCATAAAGATAGGACCTAAAGTGCTTGACTGATCTAATTATAGAAAGGAATTCGTGTTTGGTAACATTTTTCTCCTTTTCTGGCTTGCTATATAATTTAAAATAATACTTGATTGGGTGGTCTAACCTATCCTCATCTAGTTGTGCTAAGATTGTACCAAGTCACACATCACTGGCATCAGTGTACAGATAGAAGGTATTATTGAAGGCTAGATATGCCAATGTTGGTGCTTCTATTAATCAAGCCTTCAACTCTGAAAACGCTTTATCATGCTCCAGGATTCACTTAAACATTGTATCCTTTGTAAGCAGGTAGGTAAGGGGCGCCGCCAAGTCTGCAAAACTAGGATAATATCTTTTGTACATTACCATTCCTAGGAGCACCTGAAAGTCCCTCATGCTCAAGGGTGGCTCTATTGCCACAATCCTGTTCAAATTTCTGTCCTGAGGTTTAATTCTGGCTGGGATAATCTCGTGCCCCAGAAATTCTAGTTGTTTCTTAAGAAAAGTACACTTAATTCTTCTCTTAAATTCAAGTTGGAAGCAAGCAGCCGCTTGAAGACCTCAAGGGAGTGCTTCAGATATTTCTGAAAATTGCTGCTGAACAAAAAAATAAGTCATTGAGGTATATCAACACACTGAATACCTTAAGATTAACAAAGGTCATGTTCAGTCATGGGAGAGCAACTCCAAACTGGACCTTTTAGATTTATGGCCCCAAAGCCCCTCAGCGAGTTAATAGGCCTTCAAGGTCTTAGTAAGCTAAAAATCGGAAAAGAGATTGCAAGAAATGGTAATTTATTTTTGTAATGATTTGAGGTATTTATAGGACCTCAAGGCTATAATGGTATCTAGAAGGGGAGGATTAGGAATAGAAAGTGTTTGTCATTGATTACTTATGGCAAGTTGAATATAAATAATAAAATTAATACAAGGGTAGTAGGAACATTCTCGGCATAACTTTCTGGTAATCCCAAAAGGATAGATGATTAGGGGTGCAAGCGCCAAGATGGGATTCTGCCACAATCTAATAGGTTTTTGACATCCTTGGCATTAGTCACTGGTGTTAAATCATTATTGTTTTAAATATTATTGGGTCCAATCCCTGATACTTTTGATTGGGCTCAACTAAAGCTAATGAGGGAGCCCAATCTGGCATTCGCTCATAGGCAAGTTGCGACCCTTATTTGGGGTTTCCCCCAATAAATGGAGAATACTGACAGAACCCCCTCTATGCCTTGGCTTGGGATCAGAGCCATGGAGGGGTCATAAGCATGTTAGCTGGCATTGGGAATAGGTCCCAGCATTGGCGTAAGAGCTGGCATCAAGAAGAGGTCTAGGCATTGGGAAGACACCCAGAATTAGACCAGAGCTGGCATTAAAAGAGGTCCTGGCATGGGATGACACCTGGCATTAGTGCTGTAGCTAGCATAGGGAAGAGATCACAGCATCAGGATGACACCTGGCATCAGCGCTGAAGCCAGTATAAGAAGGAAATCCTAGCATTGGAGATCAAACCCAGTAATTTGGATTGTAGTTTGGCCTATCAGATCCTACGCTTTTGGGGGGCCCTTAGTCCCCCTCATCCTTGCTTGCCCGCTTTGGGCAAGAGCCAGGGTAGCCTGGGCTTGTCTGCACAATATCAGAGTTAGACCAGTTGGGGAAACCCCCAACTGATCCTACTGCTTCCAACTTTGCTTGAACGCTGAAACGGCGGATCAGGGGCAGGCCAGGTCATACCTCCTGGGTTGTTTAGGCAAGGTTAAGCCTTGAGCCAAAGGCCCTTTCCAGTGACCGTCCCTCCTCCTCCCTTGGTATTAGCCTTGCAGGGAACTTTGGGGAACCTGGCAGGGAGAATCAATTTTTTGGGACATGTGAAGCAACTCTAAACTGACCCTAATAATTTAGTGCCCTAAAGCCTCCAGCGAGTTAATAGGCCTTCAAGCCTTATTAAGCTAAAATATGAAAAAGATTACAAGAAATGGCAATTTACTTGAATAAGTCCTCGAGGTATTTATAGGACCTCAAGGCTAAAATTGGGATTAGGAAGGGGAGGATTTGGGATAGTAAAGTGTTGGTATTGATTGCTGATGGTGAGTTGTATATAAATAATAATATTAATACAAAGGGAATGGGACCATCCTCACATATTTTGCTGGTGATCCCAAAATGGTAGTTGCTTGGGGTGCAAGCGCTGAGATGGGATTCCGCCATGACCCAAATGTTTTTTAAATCCCTGAAATTCGATGTCATTGTTAATTATTATTCATTTAATATTATTGGGGCTGATCCCCAATATTTATATTAGGATCAGCCCGATTTTATGGGGAGCTCAATCTGGAATTTGCCCATAGGCAAGTTGCAAACCAAAGTTGAGGCTTCCTCTAATTAAAGGAGAGTCCTGAAAGTGTGATCCATCACTTTTTGGTAGGTGCCAGGGACATTACAAAATACCTGTGGCATCCTGATGAGTTCAAACAACCCTTGGCTGCTGATTAGGGCGCATTTCTCCTTGTATTCGGGGAAAAGCTCCATTTGTCAGTAGCTGCTGGCTAGGTCCATGGCCAAAAAGTATTTTGAGCCTCCTAGGCGCTTCAAATTATCTTTGATGCATGGCAGAAGGTATGTCCTTCTTGGTAATATCAAACAAATAGCGGTAATTCACAACAACACTGCAGTTCCCATCATTCTTGCGCACAAGCAACAAAGGAGATGACCATGTGCTCCTAGTGGATTTTTTATCCCAGCTTTAGCTAACTGATTGAGCTCTTATTTATAAGACCGCATTCTCTGCATTCATACATTGGTAAGGTTTGGGACTTAAAGGGGATAGCTTAATCAGTGTCCCATCTTATGGACCTTCCCTTTTCACATGCCATAGTCAGTTGGGGCTAGTGCTGAAAGTCATTAAACTCGTCCAAAAGTTTGTCCAGCTCATTATGCTGCTTAAGGGTGTAAAAATATTTATGGGTTTTGATTTTTTCGGCCAATAACCTCTATAAACTTATTACTTGCACAAGTTTGGATTTTGTTCAATTCATCCACGTTGTATAGTAGTTGATATGTTTGGGTGATAATAGTATGATGGCTATCTGTGGTTAAATGGAAGTCCTAGATCTTAGCTCGATGCTCAGTCAGTATTTCCTCTCAAAATACTTGTGATGCCTTGAAATAGGGGTTCATTCCCTTGTACCATCTAACCTAATATTCCCTTAGATTCCCATTTACAGCCTCTCTGGTTTGACACACAGCTGGCAGAAATCATTTATTTAATTCCTCTTCTCCTCTGGATCTCCGCACAGATCCTTACTCTTTTCCTTAAAGAGTCTCCCAATTATTACACACAACAATAATATCCCTGAGAAAGAATAGAACAAATGGATGCTGATAAAGTTTACTAAGCTGAGAATTCTACTTATACTCTTTATTGAACTCTGTTTATTACTGTTGTC
Organism: Massospora cicadina; assembly: GCA_022478985.1. Taxonomy (NCBI): domain Eukaryota; kingdom Fungi; phylum Entomophthoromycota; class Entomophthoromycetes; order Entomophthorales; family Entomophthoraceae; genus Massospora; species Massospora cicadina. The sequence goes on from JAKSZP010006755.1 coordinate 111,618, forward strand.
TATTATTAGTAATTTCTAGGGAATTTATAGTGAGAGATTCAGCGCCAAACCCTTGGTTAACACCTCTTCAATGAACAGCAGCCATTGCCATTGAATCACCATCCTCATTTCAGAAACGATGGTCTTCCCAATCCTGGCTAGGATTCTGTCATTTGACATCCTTGAGACCCAAAATGGAAAGAGTCAGAAAACGTGTCCCAAACGTTTTCCTCTCAATCCAAGCAAACCAACCATAATTGGCTAGTGACTTTCTTAAGTAATGGGACTTGTTACCCATTAAGGAAGGTCACAAACCAAATTATCAATTTAATAGTTGCAGAAATATCACTTGCCTCGCAACTTATGCCTTACATTCCCAATCATTTGGTGATGAAACCTGACCAATCCCAATTGGTAGAACTAATAGATAATCAATATCAGTTGCCCCTATTTAGTCAGTAACTCTGCCCAACAAGATCTTAAGCATTCATCTGGATTGATACCTGATGGATCAGACCAGGTAAATAACCTAAAATCCCCTAAACATTCTTTACCCCAAAATCAGGGCTAACCAATTTCCAATTCACCTCACATTATGGAATTATCCCCTAGTGATTCCTGGTAATCTAGTCGGGTGGGAATATGGGCAAAAAAACCCAATACATCCCACCTAATGCCTAGATCTCAAATGAGAAAAGGACCAGGGCTGGAGAACACAGCTTCATAAATTCACTAGAATACTTCATTTGCTCAAGCGGAGTACAATCACCAGTACTCAACGCTTCTTGGGATGACCTTCGCATGCATCTCTTTTCCTCTTCCTCCTCAATTTCACCTGATCAGAGCGCAGTACTCATGATCTTCCGTCATGCTGGACTGATCAATTTACTCATGATGATATCAATCCTGGGATCCGGTTTTCTCCCTGTCAGGGCATATGACCTGCTGTCATGTTCAGGATTCTGGTATGAAATCCTTGATTTCCTGATTTTCTTCTCATCCTCAACATGAGACTCATGCCATCAATGTTCTTTTTGTAGCCCAATTAAGAATACTCATTTATGTATGCCCTTGTTATTTTCTTCTCATGACCTCTTGGCTCATATTATTCTTAATTTTTCTGGAGAGAAAATCCCATTAATTTTGAAATTTATTGCTCCAAAATTGGAGCTTAGTTGATTTCATAGTGCATATGTCAACTATCATATAAGTCTGACATCCCCCTCTCGTCCAGCTCATATGTCAAATTCTGTTTCATGGTACCAACTGCTGCTCAACAGTTTGTCTGATCAAGATCTTCAGCTCTTCTAGAAGATGAGTTGGGCTGTGCAACGGAACCTCTCCTACGGTTTTCCAGGACTCATACTCCTAGTCTGGCACCAGTGGCTAGTCCCTCCATGGAATTACCAGATATGGTAACCAACCCTTCTGAAACAAGTCTAGCAATCATCTCGATTGAATCACAGCCAATCCTTTCTATGTCATCAATTCCAGAGTTAGATTTTAAAACTCTCCTGGATTCAGCTCCTTTTGTAGATGCGCCTAACATCATCATTGATGCTCCTGTAATAATGCCCTTTGCTCTTGATCGTTCCTTCCTCGCCAGGTTGGACTTGCTTTAAGAGTTCCTCTTCTGACTCAGTCAATACTACAAGTCAGCTGTTTTGGCCACCAAACTCACCATTGGCAACAGCATTCATTTTGAACTCCCCTAAGCATGATTAAGGGCCCAAGTCACCAAGGCTTTGTCCATAGCGCTGAATTCTTCCAATCTTGAGAACATTCTAGACTAGGATATTGTAGCTTATGCTCTTCATTTTGCTGGCCAAGTTCTTTAAAGTTGGGCCACAAAGCTTCTAGCCCCTCCCTGCTTCCATTGTTCTTTCTGCTTCAGCTTCCAAGAAGCTCATAGTCATCACTTGCAGGATGCCATTTTCTCCTTGCATGACTCTCTCATTTCTGGTGCATCCCATCAGTATCTTCCTCTGATGGATTTAATAGGGGGCGTGATTCAGCAACCCCCATCAAGTTTCTTTGTTTGCTGCCATCCCATATATCCATTGTTCTTAAAAAAGCCCTTCAGCAAGTGCTCAAGACTATTCTTCTACCACTGGTACCATATCAGGATTACTTTGGGTTACTCTCTGACTGCCTCTTCCTGTACTGTTGCTTCCCTTCACACTCTGGGGTATTGCAATTGGCTTCTTCTAACATTTCAATTTCCTTCCCCTACTTGCTTTCTTGCAGGGATCTTCTTCCACTCAACAAACTTGGTTTCATGTAGGTTTAGCCCCTGCTAGATCCGATCTCAAATAGATTTTGATGGGTTATTCACTCCTACTGCAATCTATCCTCCCTCACCCAAGAGGCGACATGGGCGTGAATCATCCCCAAATCGAGGATAAACGATGAACAATAAAAAATAAAAAATATAAAAATATGTTGGTTTTTTCTATGCAGTTTAATAATTTTTTAAAATCTTTATCAATCTTTTATTTTTTCTTTTTTCCAAGGGACTTTATCTTGTTTCAGTCCATTGGTGCATTTTATTATTTTTTAACCTCAAACTGGAATTTAGGTATCTTTTGATATACCAGTTTCATATGGTTCAGATGTCCTTTTTTCAGACTTTACCTAATCATTAGGACATAACCAACTTAATGGTTCAGCAGTCCTTTGGGAACTCTTTTTTTGTTATTTTTTTCATCAATCCATCACTATGAATATTTTGCATGGACTCAGTTTACTACTCTTCCATCCAAGTGGTTCTTGATGGAGTAGGCGTCCACAACAATCTTGTCTCTAATCTCAAATGGATTTGACCACATCGCATCCAGTTTTTTTTCTCCCAAAACCATGCATACCTCAGTAGATGACTCTTTTGCTTATTCGATATTCTGATAAGGCTGGTCATTTCTTATCATCCCATGTTTTTGCTCATATCCTTTTCTCCAAAGTCATATCAAATGCTTGTGATTGCATTTCAATCAGGATATTTGTCAATCAGTTCAGGTATTGCTTGGCACTCATCACTGATATTGATTCCACCACCTAATTTAAAATTGGCGGCAACACGGCATTTCTCCCATATAGCAATTTAAATGGCATTTTTCCCATTGCCATATGATGATTGATATTGTAGGCAAACATCACTGAACTCAGGTACATTCCCCTCGTGAAAGTTCTTCCTGTGACCAGCTTTCTTAGTGTCATGAACAGCGTTCCATTAACTCGTTCTACCAGTATGTTTGTCTCCAGCTTGTAGGGCACAGACACAACTCCTCATATCCACATTATCACATTTAGCCTCAGGATCACATGATATGGGAAGTTTGTCCCATTGTCCCTCAGCAGGACCTGTGGGCATCCATGTTAGTATACTTCTTAATCCAGGATAATTTTGCAGTACTGGTAGCATTTACTTTCGCCAGGGCCTTCATTTCAAACCATCTTGTCAGATGATCAATTGCAACTATTATTTACTTGACTCCCCCTGTGATCATTGTCAGCGGTCCCATTCCGTCAATGGACACCATATGCCAAGCAAATCCAGGGTGAACCATTCGGTATCCAGTTGTATTCTTATGTGGCTTATGCAACCGTAACTTCACACAACAAGCTAGAAAGTCAGCAACATCATAGTTTATTGACTCCCAGATGTAGTACTGGCAAATATGGTCAGTCATTTTTCTCAGGCCTCCATTACTGACAACCTTATGAGCAGCTTGAACAATAGTTGCTCTTTCTGATGGCTTTAATAAAAGTAACTCCTTCCCGTTAATCATTTTAAACACTTTTCCATCCATAGGCTTGGTTTTTCCATCACTTTTCAAAGCGCACCATGGATTCCTCAGGGATCATTCCCAATTTCTCCATTGACCATTCTCTGGAATAACTAATCCTCCTGCTGGTATAGCATCTGGACCATTGGTTACCACAATAAGCTATTGGCATTCTGGTGAGAATCCCCCAAATGGTGGAAAATCTCATAATTATAAACCTATAGCTTTAGTGCTATTGGGCCAGTCGTCCTTCTGATTCTCTCAAATTGTGGAGACAACGCAACAAGAAGTGGTCCATCACCATCTTGAAGTGCATTCCATGAATGTACATCCAAAACTGTTTATTGGTGTAAATGACCGCAAGGCACTCACGCTCATTTATGGTGTTGTTCTTCTCAACGGCTTAGAGTGTCTGGCTCACATATGCCACCAAATATTCATCCCCAAGTTCATTTACTTGACTAAATATGGAACCAATCACAGTCAATGAAGCATCAGTATATATAATAAATTCTCGATCTAAATTCAGATATTTCAAAATCAGAGAATCTATTAGATATTGGTATAACTCATCAAAGGATTTCTGCGCTTCTTCATTCAATATGAATCCTTTCTTTGGATTATTCAACAGATGGAATAAGGGCTCAGCAATTCTGGCAAAATCCTTAATGAATCTTCTATAGTATCCAAACATTACAAGGGATACATAAATATCTCAGACATCATCAGTACAGCCATCTGTTCTATGGCTTCAATCTTTGGGCTTGCAGCTGCAATCCACAAGAATTGATCGTGAATCCCAGATATTCCAAATCTTTTGTGAAGAAGTGACACTTACTTTTCTTAATGTTCAGGTTAGCCACGGACAGTCCCTTGAATACTTCTTCCAAGTGGTATAAATGGTCAGTAAACGTCCTACTGAACATATTGATATCGTCCAAGTACACCAGGATGCGTGACAACTTCAATTCACTTAGTATAGCGTACATGGCCTTCTGGAACGTTGCAAGCATTTCATAGACCCTGGGGCATCCTCATTAGTTGATATAGCCCCTGCACGGTAATAATTGCATTTTTTTCTTGGTCTTCTATTACCAAATTGATTTTCCATTATCCCGATATTAGATCTATTGCAGAGAGATATACACTTCTCCCAATCAATATAGTGCATCTTCAACGCTTAGTAGGGGATATGAATGTTTCTTTGTAATCTTATTCAGCTTCCAGTAATTGATCAATACCCTATTAGAGCCATCCTTTTTCTTCACAGTAAGAATCAGACTTGCTAAGGGACTCAATGACAGAACTAGAAGCCCATGCTTCACTAGTTTGCTGATTTCTTCTTTCACTACCTCTTCAGCTGCCTTTGACCATTGAATCAGTCTCACGCTTATTGGCAAATTTTTTCCAGTATTGGCCTTGTGGATCGATCTCTTGTGCATCCCAAATTGTGGTAATCCTGGTTGAATACTTCCTGATACTTTTCTAACAATTTGAGCACCTTCTCTTGCTGTCCTTCCATCAGATCAGCGAGTTGCTCTCAATCAACCAATAGGTTGATACTCTCCTTTACCATTGTTGGTAATCCTATCTCATTGAGGGTCCCAAAATCGTGGAATTTCCTCAGTTTGGCTGTCTGTATTAGATAACCAAATGTGACAACTTGATTCTTCTCAATCTTAATCAGTTTTTCATTTAAACTCGCCAGGAGAACTCGAATTTTTCCATATGCCAGCATTATTATTACAGGTGCTATTTAAGGCTCTACTCTTGACTTCTTCTAGGGTCTTCCAACTTCCCCATACAGAAGCTACGGTATTTTAGTGTCATTTATGTGTCAACTATCATTTATGATCTTGGCGGTATAGTTTTCACATTCTTGATCCTGAGTAGAATTTCCCAATTTTCTATAATTTCCATCAGCATTTCTCTCGCTTCCTAGGTCCAAAAAACATGGACCAATTAAATCATTTTTTTATATTTTGTATCTTATATATATCTTTGTATTTTTCCAATGGGACTTTTAACCTACAAAAAGGTTCAGAGGTCCTACTTTTCCCTTCATCCAAACAGGGTCTTAAGTACTTTAACCTACCAGTTATCATGGTTCAAAATCCTATCCTTTTAAGATTTAACATCTATTAGGTTCAGTGGTCCTCTTCTGGGACTTATTCAAAATCTCAGGACATAACCATTTAATGGTTCAGAGGTCCTCAGGGAACATTGCACTTAAACTTCTTAGGTCCAAAACTTCTGATTTTTTTAGTATTGGCCTTTATTCACTATACAACCAGCAGCACTGTCTCTTCACGTATAGGCTACACTTACCAACATTGGAATTCTCTTGAATGTTTTAATTCATTAAGCCTTTAATCCCACCTGGTTATTCATTTAACAGGTCCTGATTTCATCTCATATTTTGGCAACTGATGTTGGAATCTACCTTTCTAATTAGCCAACAGTTCCATTCAATTTTTCAGATCATTTTTCTCCTGAAAAAGATTTTTGGCATTCCTTATCATCCAAAACGTTGGAAGTAAATCCACTGGTGGATTTGTAAACGATCCATTATTCACACAGATAATTCTGCTCTCGTTAGCTTCATCCAATTTCATCTTTTATTGATGAACTCGTCTCTAGAATTTTTGATTGTTGATTGAGTGTTATTGAGTCAAACGATTCTCTCCACTATCTTGGATCAATCAATTCCTGTTTTGACTTCATATCTTTATTAATATGGCAATCCAATACTCTTATTGATTGTTTCCTAATTCATCCAATGACTCATCTAAACACTCACTCCTCAGGACTATTTAAAGCGGACCATATTTCAACCTGAGTTGATCCTGCTGTTCCTTGAAACTATATCAAGAGGACTTAATATAAACCCTCTTTGGCCGTCTGATACTCTTCATCTCAGGTAGATGTCAGGTGGAGTAAATTTTCTAGCAGCACTATATAGTTCCATATTTAAGCTGCAAGTTCTTTTCATGACTCTTAAGTATACTCAATTCGCTTCACTTGGAGCTCTACTTCTGAGCTAGGTGAACGCAGTTAAATGTGATCCGCTTCACATTCCGTCTTCATTAATGTTACTTTCCTTAGTAACTTATTGCCATAATTAGCAACATCTTTATATGATATCATGTTCTACATTTTTCTACTCAACTACACCACTGTAGTGAGAACCACTTTGTAAAAATTAATGGGTTTTGATTATTTTAGGCCATTACCCACTATAAAATTATTACTTGCACAGGTTTGGGTTTTGTGTAATTCATCCACGTTGTATAATAGTTTATATGATTAGTTGATAAATAGTATGACAACTAATATCCGTAGTTGAATGGAAGTCTTAGATCTCAGCTCAATGCTCAGCCAGTATTTTCTCTCAGAATACTTGTGATGTCTCGAAATAGGGATTCAATCCCTCACACCATCTAACTCAATATTCTCTTAGATTCCTGTTTACAGCCTCTTTGGTTCGACAAACAGTTGGCAGCAATCCCCAATTTGATTACACTTCTTCTCTGGATCACCGCTCAGATCCTTACTCTTTTCTTTAAAGAATCTTCCAAATATCACGCACAGAAATAATATCCCTGAGAAAGAATAGAACAAATGGATGCTGAGAAAGTTTACTGAGCTGAAAAATCTACTGTATACTCTTTAACAACTTTATCTAATATTGTTTTTAGTGAAAACTAGATAATTTATAGTGGAATCCTGCTCTCAACCCTCAGTTTGCACCTCTTCGATGAACCAGCAGTCATTGCCATTAAATCACCAATCCTCATCTCAGCAACGATGGTCTTCCCCATCCTAGCTAGATTCTGTCATTGGACAATAAAATACCTAAAATGAAAAGAGTCATAAAAGGTGTCTCTAATGTTTTCCTCTCTCTACAAGCAAACCATCCATATTTGGCAAGCGACCTGCTTAGTTGATGGGACTTGTTACCCATTAAGGAAGGTCACAAACCAACTTATTAATTTGATGGTTGCAGAAGTATCACTCGCCCCACAACTTACTCTTAAAATTCCCAATCAGTTGGTGATGAAACCTGACCAATCCTAATAAGTACACCTGATAGTTAATCAACAATCAGATGCCCCTAATTCGTTGGCAACTCTTCCTGATGAGATCTTAAGCATTCATTCAGATTGATCCCTGATGGATCTGACCAGGCGAATAACCTAAAATCCCCCAAATATAGTTACCCCAAAATCAGGGTCAACCGATTTCCTATCACCTCACATTAGGGAATTATCCCATAGCGTTTCCTGGCAATCTAGCCGTCTATGAATATGGATAAAAATTCCATCAAAAGGACACTACAAATCCCAAGCTTGTCAAAACCTTCTACTTTATGTTTGGACACAACATCTTAGCATCTGATTAGTTGGGCTAGTGCTACAACTTGTCCCTTTTTAATTTTGGTCAGTTGGGTATTAGTGTTCCTTAAAACATGGTTTGACTCTCCAGAGTAAGTGATATCATAGGATCCTGATAACACTTTGGGCATTTCCTCTCAAATTCCATCTTCTCTGTACACTTTAAGTATTGTGTCAGGATGAATATTAACTCTGTTGACAAAGTCATCCTTCTTTTTTCTCAATCAAATTTCCATGATTTCACTTGCGCTCAGAGGGGAGTCCTTTTTCTGTGCTCACGGTAGGAAGCAGTCGTTTTATACCCTTCTCTGTTAAGGTGTAATAAAACTAAATGGATTGAATGATATATTTTGCCCAAGCAGGTATGCTATTTTGAGGTTTAACATCATCCTATAACACAAGGGAAGTTGGTAGCTTAAAATTATGACCGTGCTTATAGTAAAGTTAATATTCGCCTGAGAATTCATATAAAATTTTGTCCCAAACAGTAAATCATAGTCATCAAGGTCCAACACAACTGCAGGTGCCATCAGGACCATGAGCACAAATTGTAAAGGTAAATTAAAACATGCTCCTAAGGCGCAAATGATGTCAGGTTCTGCAGTATGAAATTCACATTGTAGTCAATGTTAATATAAACATGAGCTTCTTCATTATTTTGGAGGATGTTGTTGTTCACTGGATCTCTAATGTCCAATACTGTAAGTTCAGGGTTTGTCCTCTCTGCTTGGACCAGGCGGTGTTCCCGTTTTCTACAAATAAGAATCCAAGAAAGGCGGCTGTCCCTCTCGTCTTACAGGGTGATCTCGCCCAAATGGTAGACGAGCGATGAGTGATAGCTTTTCCTTGAGGTTCTTCCACCTGTTCCCACCTTTCCCTCCACTGAATTAGTACAGCAAATTGAGGGAATTTCCGCTGAAATCCTTGAAAGTCGGCACCCCCATGGGCCTAAAGGTTTTTATAAAGTTGATGGCAACGAGCCCTTGAAATTAAAGCCCAGAAGCCCTAAACCCTAAGTAACAAAGCACGATGGGCTCACACAACTAATAAATGGAGAATCTTGTGTCATATTATAAGCAAAACTTGCCAATGACATCAGGCCATTGGGAAATGTTGTCATCAATTTAAAACTTACCTTAAAAACAATGGGGACAAATCCTATTGGGTATGTGTTTTCTATGAAGAACTTTCTTAACGCCAAGACATTGGAAAAAAGTTGCTGCTAGTACAAAAACCTTTCCTCAAAATTTGGAATCATCATTTGATGCATTTTTCTTTCCAAACAGATGCCAAACTGACTGGGTGCGGTCAGGTTGGGTATCCCAATCCCATTTCAGATCTCTTGGGACCGCCCCTACATGGGGCGGCCTTGTTAGGTTTCCACCACCCATTGGGTGAGATATCATCATGCTAACTATTGGAAACTTGGTAAAACTGCATCTCAGGTGTCTGTGGTCAAACCGAAAGCAATTCAGCCTGCAGCCAACAATTCTGAAGTCATTTTAAAGTAAATTTACTCCCCCATCTTATTGAAATTAGCCAGGTTAAAGCAAACCTAGAGGCCCCAATCCCAGTCTTTCTATGCTATTCCCCAAATCGATCAACTATTTAAGCAATTGAGACACACTGAGAAAATAATAATTTATTTTTTACTTTTAAATTCCAATAAAAATCTTATTTCTAAAAACAGTTTTACAAAGACGAAATTCAACCCTAATCAAATTATTCCATACTCAAAACATGCAGGCCCTGGGGCCATGATAGCATGGTTCATTGTCAGGTGTATTTTCACATTTATGGTCCATTGGCGCTCACTGGCATAAGATCAATCTGCTCAAATAAATGTCGTTCGAGCAGCAGTGCCTCTGGCATTTGAGTTTGCCATTTGGGTGTTTCAGCGTCCAGACTAGCAGGCCGGTCAAAACTTAACTTGCCACTATCATGGCAAATAATGCCAGTATGCGCTCTTTCTGGATGATAACCTCTACCTTCTGTACACTCTTTCCAAAGGGGTTTTCTGTGGCTAGGACTTCAGTTTATAGTCCTCAAGTTGCTTCAAAGTAACAACGTTTGTATTGGCCTTGGTAGTGTCTTTACCATCTAGTACTATATTACTCAAGGTAGAAGAGACCAACTGCTCTCCTTCTTCAACAGAATTGCTCACTCAGGTAGTCTTATTTGCTTAGGCAAAATCTTTATAGTTTGATACAGATCTGTCAGCACCATGGATTCTCAAACTAGCTGGTACAGCCATTAGGATGGAGCCTCTAACACATGGTAACCTGCCCTAGCTAAGTCTTCATCTTCACGGTTATCCTCACCCTCAATATGGAACCCACCTAATTTATGGTCTTAGGTATGTCCTCTTTGAGGTTTGCTCCTTGTTTTTGAATGTAGCTAATGTACAGTATAAAGCGAGGTACCCAGATTGTGAAATTTGTGGCACTTTAATTATTAATGTGGCAAGCGTTCAGGAGATTTTGTTGCTCTTCTCCTTGGGCTTTTCAACCTTAATGTTGGTGAAGTAAATGACTTTATTGACTCATCGAGGAGGGAATGTAGGTTCTATTGACTTAAAATCAGATCTGTGCGTCCCTTATACGTTGATTATCTCCTCATTGTGTGCTTTAAGGGACACTGCACTCTTGACCGCCGAATTCATATACATCTTCAGATTTAGATGCATCTCTAGGGTGCTTTAAAATAGTTTTTGCACTGGTCAGATCCATTGTTCCAGTTTTCCATAACTATTGGACCTTAAGTTAGAGATGAGAAGAGTATTTCATGACTGACTCGTTTTTCATTATCCTTTAATAACAGGAACATTTGTTTTAATTCTGAGCTACTGATTATTACCAAATTTGAAGTATGATATGCTTTTGACTTTGGTCCAAGTTAATCCAGGTCTCAAGCTCTCACTGAGGATCTCCTGAGTCTCGTGGCTTATGAAACCTTTTACATGGTGAGCCTTATGGCAATCGCTAGTACTATCCATGCTATTTTTGTACATTTGGAAGAAGCCAGCAATTTTCGACTCTCCAGTTAAAATGGTATTGAAATATGGTTTAAAGTTTGGATCTTTTTATACAGGATTAGCATGAGTAATAGTTGGCTGATTACAAGATCTAACCAGCTTTTGTGAACATCTTTGAGTAGTCTACACAGGTGCCTCCATTCAAGCGATAGTCAAGTAGATGTAGGCTACAGTATGGTGTGCATTAGTGCTTTCCAATCTACAATACTCTTGCCCATCATGAAAAGAATGTTGTTGTGCTGCTCCAAGTTCACTATACTCATTTAGAGCGGAGATGGTTTTGCCATTCTCTTTCTCAAGGATTACAAATCTCTCCTCGTTGTTCTTGAGAGTAAGTTCCACTTTGATAATTGGTGAGGGTCCTTTCACTATGGGTATTGTGGCAATTCTAACTTTTTTAGCAGTCTATTTGACGCGCTAAAAATTGGTATGAAATTGTGTATTTTAAATTACAGGGTACAGAGTCTAGTATGGATGGTATCCTCCTCCCTCATCAGGAGTCCAGAGGACTCCTTTCCATTATCTATGTGATACACCTCTATACATTCATCATTGTTCATTTTCTCATAAGAACTATCATGATCATCGCTAGGCCTGATGGTTCCAACCCTTTAGTGAGCACCAAAGTCAGTTCGCTGACCTTGGCTCGCTTAACTTTAGAGGCTGATTCACTACTCAGGGGATCTACTTTGCGCTGATTAGGCGCTAGACAACCTATGAAAACATTACAATCGCTCTCACTAAGCATAGCCTCCTAAGATGCTACATCTTAGTGCATTAATTGCATAGTTAAATTGTTTGCACTCATGGAAAACTTCTTGACACTCTTAAATATTATTGACATACCTTTGGCCTTCATGATTCAACGTGAACCATTCCAACCTCAGCCTTGCCATTGTTAGCAATAAGATATCCTTGACAGAGTGTCTTCTTCAAAAACATGTTAATACTAGACCGTTACTGGCGAATACTTCCAATTGATATATCCCATACTGGTTACTTGTGATTATTAACTTAATACAATGGAAGTTATAATAAAAAAGATAAACTTAAAATCTTTTAGAAAAGGCTTTTTATTAGTAAAAATGAAGTTTTATATACTTCAGGGGGAAAGTCAAGATATAGTTGAATAGAATATAGTAAAATATTTGGGATATGGGTTTAATGTTTGGATTTTTCATGATCCTCTAGTCAGATGGCGTCAAACCGCTGTTTTAATATTTATATCCATTTTTGACAATTTATTATATGTGCTAGCTCTGTCTCATGGTGGTTACCTGAACCAGGATATTCAGGGGCTCTGCGCTGGAGTCCGGCTTCTGGGATTTGGCTCATTGTATCCTTTTTTATTGGTATGATTGCTAAATCCAGCAATATGTACTTTGACTGTGGGTTTGAGCAATGATTTTCCCATGATCTACCTTGCATTGTGGCTTCAAGTCACCTTGAAAATTAGATGCCTACATGATTTGGTAATATTCTCATTCAAACTTTGGGTTTTTCGCCAGTGTTTTTGGTTTTCTCATTTGGCGTCATGCGCGGAATGCAAATTATTTTGCCCACAAAAATTATGTAAAAGGATCAATTTTCATATGAAATTTGGGCGGCGTCAACATCCTCATATAATAGATATTTAAAGACGGCAGGGCAAAATTATTTATATGATGTCACCAAAATTGTAATACAATTCTCTAGATCACCCTCACCTATAAAAGGGCCTTGATCTACTCTCAGCAATGGCCTGGTTGCCAGTACCTCCACCAGTCAAGGGGTTATCTACACTAACCCACTGGTTGAGGAAATACCAAATGCACCAGTTGAGGGTTAATCCATGATACTATCAAGCCATAGCTAATGTAAAAATATTAAATTACCTATGTTAAAGTTAGGTAGGATATGGTAATATAAAAATATAATTCCAGGACCTAAGTTTCTGAGCCAGCGAGTTTGAGCATATATAAATGGATTGATCAATTATCTAAGCAATATTATACTATATAATTAATTTTAAATTATCTACTAAAAGATAGAAAATTAATTAGACCATACTTGTTTATCTTTGTCGCATGTCCCACATATTTATATTTAAGAGCCTAGCATATAGTTTACTATTTATTGAATCTAAATCTCTGCCAGCACATCTCTTATTCCCTTACATTGTCAGCCATTGATGCCATAGCCTCAATTATTTATCATCCCCTATTTTATTTTAGCATACTATTTTATGTTGCCCTGTGCCGGCAAACAAACTATCACTAATAGGGTCTTTAATTATTATGGCTACCCACTTTCAATTCAACTATATCCGGTGTATTGCTCCTTATGAAAATGCCTTGAGCCCTAGTTGTCTAAATTCTGACCTAATTTAGAATCACAAATTTTAGTCTACCATATTTGAGGGCTGATTAGTAAAGTGGAAAGCACCAATGAGATCTCTAGTAGAGAACTCATATCTGAGGAGGATTGTCAACATGAAGGGGATATTAATCTTAAGAAACTGTCATAACCTATTTATAAGAAACTAGAGCGAACCTGAGAGTCACTGGCAAAATTAAATACTACAGTGTACTCTTTACCTTTATAAAAACCCTATTTCTGTAACTACAGTATCTTTTTATTTTTGGTCTAGGTTACTGTCTTCATACAGTACCTTTTTTAGTGCACATTAACCTGTGGGGTTCAAATATGATGCGCTGGCGCCAGTTTAAACATTTGATTGCTCGCAACATGGGACCACACCTTGTTCTAATGAGAAGTTTGTTATCAAGAATGGTCTCTGACCTTCTAGCTGAGGGTTACCTTGAGTTTGATGTAATACAACAAGCTGACGCTTTAGTGTCTAGCTATGAGGCCCTGTTAAATCATTCCAATAGTTATTTTAAACACTACTGGAATTGAAAGCTTACGTCATCCTACTTTAATGTTATATATTAGGTCATAATCATTAAGCAAAAGCCTTAATAAATGATATGAAAGTCCATCAACGACGCCTTGACGGCCTCGATGCTGAATTTTATCAAGAGCTTGACTCCTTATGCATGGACCTTAAAGCTCAGGGACACAATGTAAACTCTCTAGTAAGGGAAAATAGTGCTTTGTTAGTGGGCTTGCTGACTACTAATCAATTAATTAATATAATGAAAATACTTTTCAGGAGGAACAACGCCATTTTCTGAAATAATGAGCCATTCTGATTTGGATATTAGTCAAGATCTTTTAAATCGTCACCAGGTCAAACAGCTTTATAGCCCCCTCAACAGAATTGGATAGTGAGAACAAAGCAAAGCAGGTTACAGTTAACCCACCTGCAATTGTTCCCGCTATTATTATCATTGGTGCTTCCACGTACCCAGATGAAACATCAGCTTGACGCTGGGTTACTAAGTCTCCTTGTACTAGTAGCATGGGAAATAAGATCTGGACACCGCTGGACCTTCATCCCTGTAGTCATGAAAAATAATTTCTGGTTAACCCTGTTAATTTACTGAAGCTTAACAAAAAGTAAAACTTGAATATTTTTTCTTAATCTCTTTGAGAATAGCATGGAAAAAGTGTTTAAAATCACAAAGTTGACAGTGGTGATGAACTCATTAGAAACCAAAAGTCAATAGTTAGTTTTGACAAAATTAATAAAGGTTAGCATATCCTATTTCAATACCAAGTATCTTCTTATTAAAAAATTCATCAGAGCTGAAAGGATGATCGCGCATAAGATGTAATTACTTTATATCTCATTTAAATATAAAACCATTCAAACGCTTGCTAAATTATTTTATTTGTAGGCGCAGATGTTATTTGAGGCTAATGATATAGATATCTTTGACTCCCAGATTGCTCTTTGACAAGCCTATAAGCTCTATACAGAATTGTATAAGGTTCTGATACTAGTACTGAACGAGGAGCATGATATTGCCAGATGGTGGATTATATTTGCTGCTGCGCCATCAATTTTGAAGCTTCTAATCAAAAACCTGTGGAGATCTAATGATTTACCATCCTAGACCACCTTCCCAAAACAGGAACTACTCGGCATTTTGGCCCTGGTTCTGATCATTCTGACTTAACTCAAATCACTTGTTACTATTGTAAAAACTTGAATCATTATGTAAATCATTGCCTCAAATGAGTTTGAAACCCAATTTACAATTTGTGAATCTCAAGGATGGTAAAAAAATGTGTGAAAAGACAGGATGGAGTATAATAAGGATTTTCCACCTCCGCTTTTTCTAAAAAATCACAAGTATAAAAAATCTAAAACCTCACCTTCAGTCCATAAGGATGTAGCCAATGGCGCGCCACCTCTGGCGGTTTCTCCCATAATAATGAATGATCTGGGAGCCATGACTGAATTGATTTCTTAGAACATTGAAGTTAGGTTAAGGAAATTTAGTCACAAACCATTGTGCATAACAGTTAGTGCTACAAAAACTCCCTGTTACCCTAAGTAGTATCGCCTGATTAAGTGGAGTCTAAATGAAGATGGCTTTTATGACTTTTATGGAGTCCAGCCTCCCGAGTAGGCATGAAGATCTAAAAAAATAAGTCAAGCGGTTACTTAAGATGTTCTCACAATAATCTGGCGAATGATAATTTTTCAGATTGTATTTAAATTGATATTTCAGTCAATAAACTTCAAATTATGCATTTGTTGACAGTGGTTACTCGGTTTATATTGTGTCCACTAAGATGTTAGAAAGACTGAGCCTCGCTCCTGGCATAGATTACCAAAAAATCTATAGTAAAGCGGTCACTCAGACTTCAACTTCTAAAGCGGCGTACAGTATATTACCGTTGCATTTTGGCTAACTAATAATATCCACTTCTGTTATTGTTTTCAAATCAAAATTACGATTTCCTTATTGGGACTTCATTATGAGAGCTCATGGGCCAAAGGTGATTATGTGAAAATATTCTGGTATTCCTCAGAAAAACTATTACTATTTTTTTATCATCATAAGGAGGAGTCCCCAGCGCCTCAAACTCAGGGGCTGTCAACCTAGTATTCAAAATGGAATAGTGCCTGTGGGCTATCAAAATATTTGGCATATACAAGGAAGCTACCTAACCAGATTGCAGGATCCATGGCAATTCCGTTATGTACTAATCATAATCTAATCATTACAATGGGCCAT
This sequence comes from Massospora cicadina, assembly GCA_022478985.1. NCBI lineage: Eukaryota > Fungi > Entomophthoromycota > Entomophthoromycetes > Entomophthorales > Entomophthoraceae > Massospora > Massospora cicadina. The sequence goes on from JAKSZP010006755.1 coordinate 127,939, forward strand.
CCAGTAATGATGGGAACCAAAATATAGTTCTTAGATCCTCTTGATAATTATAATTAAGATACCAGCTTTGTTCTGTCACTCTAATTTGGAACTAGGCACCGCGCCTTTGTTTATCCTCACCAATTATGGTGGAATTTGGGTGCTTAAGCTAATATGTATGTCTACTCTATCCAGATAAAGTGACCCCAGATTCTCGCTTTTGTGCATATGTTACCTGTCAAAGATGTTCAGAATGTTTCTGAATTTAGCCGCTCTGATGAGTTAGGCTTTAGTGACAATATCTAGAAAGTCGTTTGCTTTTTAATACCATGGGAAAGCCTAGCTTGGTTTACTGAGTATGAGAAGGATCAAGTTCTAGCCCTTTTCAAATAGTACTGCGGTATTTTTTCAAAAATGGTTGTGATATGAGTTGTTCCCACAATGTACTTCATCATATTGATACCGGAGATAATACACCAATTTGCCTCCATCTTATTAGACGTTCAAAGGCGGTGGATGAAATTGTAGACACAGAACTTAATCAGCTGGCGCAACATGAGATGTTAGTGCACTATAAGAGTATTTGAGCCTACCCAGTGTGATTATTAAGAAAAGGATGGTTCAAACTGCGTGGTATTAGACTATTACAAGCTTTATAGCATTACCAAAAAGAATCCTATCTTTTACTGTAGATTGCAGATGCGTTAGACCGTTTGAGCGGCGCGCAATACTTTTCATCTTTTATCTAATAATAGGTTATTGGAAGATAGAGCTGCACAATGAGGAGCGGGAAAATTAAGCCATGATTATGGATCAGAGTATCTACCAGCCTACTAGAATGCCGCAGGGGCTGTGCAACGCCCTGAGACCTTCCAGTAGGCATTGAATGGTATACTCCGAGATCTTAATTTTATCCTGTGTATTGATCTACATGAGAAATGTCAAAGTAACTCAAAAAATCTAATGAGCACTTAAAGCATCTTAAAAAGGTCCTTTGATTAAATGTGAGCTGCATCTAAAAAAGTTGAATTTGGCCAATGTAGCTTTTTCAGAGTGAGATGGTGTTAAAATAGTCTGCTAGATGGTTGCTCGCTTCTGCGCCCAGATTTCAACTACAAAGATCCTTGACCACTTGTAGTGATTTTATAATAATGTATAGACTGGGGCAATAATAATATGAAGACTATTATGGTTGATTGCCCAAAGGCCACATTAAGTGAGATGTCCAACGCTAGAAAAGTGCTCCTTCATCTTGAAGATCTTTGATACTGGTAGGAAACATTCCCTATTCTCTTCTCACAAATCCAAGGGCTACTTGATAACAACCTAAAGATATTTGATTCTGCACTTTTATTCTAAGAGTAAAGTTAAACAACTAATGTAAAGCAACTAAGTTATTATTAAGTTTTAATCTAAAGTTATTAGTAAATATTTAAGGGGTTTTATAGTAAAAATTGCCACACAGTCTTTCAGATGTCCGCTTGGAATCATTTTACTCTCATATACTGGTTTGACCCACAAGTTATAGGTACAAATTTCTTTGGGTATCTTTGACTTGATTTTCTTAGGTAGTATAATCCTCAGATGTTTGGCGACCAATTTAATTGGATTTAGGTACCAGAAACAAATTGTGTTGGCCAATGACAATCCTACCATTTACCACTGGCTTAGAACGCTTAGGTACTTTCCAGTGACTCCCATATGTTTGCTCTGAATGATTCCCCATAATTCAACTACTAGGTATTGCTCCCACATCGAATTCTTACTCAATTTTGACATGGATGATTCCTGATGAGAATATCTTTAGTTGGCAACCATTACCAAGATATTAAATTATTCCCTGCAATAATTTGGCTATTGGTTGTTAATTTCCTCATCAAATTAGTTCTCAATATCATCAGGTATGAATCTGATGATAATTTCTCAAGTTAGTGACCATTATTAAGATATACAATTGTACTAATCCTCAAATTCATTAATTGGTCAATAGTTTGGATAATGTGGTCAACTGAAATTCTACCATAACCCCTCTTGACCCTATTATCCATTAAAAGATAGAACCCTCAGGGATAGAAGTTAGATCAGCTTGTGTTCACATTTGGATATCATATCTCTATGACCTCAATAGAGTTTGTCTCTGTCCTCATTCAACGTCCATATGTTATGCTTGGCTTGAAGACTTCTTATCCTTGGTTGCTACCTGCTGCTGCCTCTTCTTGAGCGTGGTTCCTGAGACATCATGCCATACCAGTCCCATCTCCTCATGATTGGTAAAAGATGAACTGGTCCACCTATAAAAACCCCAGGATGGGTATCACAAGAGCTACCTATTGCCCACATGGTATTCTTTCATTGTAGACTAATTCTGGTCATTTACTTTCTTTGCATTGATTATTCTTTTCAGTGTCATTTTAAATGCCTGAGATTGTAATTCAATCAGGATATTGGCCAGTCAGGATAAATATTGTTTGGAACTCATACCCAAAGATGGCTCCACTTCTGAAAATACAGCATTGGCATCAATGTGACTTTCCGCTCATATAAAAGTATAATTGATGTCTTCTCTGTTGAAAAGTGGTAACTGATATTATAAGAAATGTGACTGAACTCAGATATACTCCCCAAGAAGAAGTTTTCCCCACTAACAACTTTTGTACGTCGAGTCCAGAGCTGCATTCACTATTTCCATCATTCTTTCACTTCTGGACAATAGGGGACAAATACCACAATTAGTATTCTCATTAATTTATTTAGCCTGGGAATCAAGTATAAAGTAAACTTTTTCCTTTTGTCACTGAGGTAACTTGGGGGCATCTATGCTGATAGACACTTGGTCCAGCATAAACTTTGCTATACTCATTGCATTTATTCTTTTGAGGGCTTTCATTTTGACCCATCAGGTTAAATGGTCTATTGCAATAATTATGTACTTCACACCTCCAGTGCTGATACTCAATAGTCACATAACGTCTATGGACACCATGTGCCACGCAAAACCAGGACATACTATCCAGTACCCCACAAAGTTCTTGTGTGGCTTGTTAAGTTGACACTCCAAACAACAGGCTAGGCAATATGTGATATTTTAGTTGGACATGCCCAGTAATAACACTGGAGAATATGATTTACTGTCTTCAATAGGCCACCATGGCCAACGACCTTATGAGTGGCTCAAATAATTTCCACTTATTCCGATGGTTTAGAATTAAACTCACTTCAATTCATGTATTTTCATAGTTGATTGTTCTTAGATTTTGTATTTTCCGTTGTCTTTCATAGTGCGTTCTGAATTTTAGGGGTTAATCCCTAAAGTCCTTTGATCATCCGCTGAAGTAGTGCATTAGCCTGATTATAGATTACATGAACAATTGGCAATTGAGACGATCATTGCATTCTGATGCACCGTTCCAGCCCTGTAAATAGTTTTGGAATTGTATGCTTGCAGCTTTAAGCCCAGAATGCTAATTGGCCCTCTGGTCCCTTGGGATTATGAAGCCAGCGCAGGTACAAGTGGTCAGCTATGACTTTAAATTGCATCCCATGTATATAGACCCAAAAGCTGTTTACAGGAATAAATTACCAACAAGCACTCTCGCTATGTCATGGTATACTTTCTTTCAGCTTGTGACAGGGTTCTGCTCATGTAGGCTACTGGATGTTCGTCCCTGGTGTCATCCCATTGCTTTAGGGCGGCTCCAATTGTCGTTAACAAGGCATCCACTTGGATTAAAAGTCCTGATTAAAAATGGTATTTAACACTGGGTTGCCCATGAGATATTTTTAGAGCTTGTTGAATGATTTCTGTGCCTCATTGTTCCACATGAATCCATTTTTTGGATTCTTGAGTAGTTGGAATAAAGGCTCAGTGATTCCAGAGAAGTCTTTGATGTTTTGGTGATAGTACCTGACCATCTCAAAAAAGACTCAAATATCCCAAACACTTTTCAGGATTGACATCCGTTTAGTAGCTCTATATTCATGGGTTGCAGTTGTAATCCATTAGAGTTTATGACAAGCCCTATGTATTTGAGCTCTTTTTTAAAATTTGGCATTTTCTCAGCTAAATATTTAAATTGCCGTTGCCAACAGCTTAAAAGATTCCTCAAGATGCTTCAAGTGATCTGTGAAGTCCTGATGAAGACGTTGATGTCTAAGTATAATAGCATGCAGGATAGCTTCAAGTTTTTTTGTATAGAATCCATAGCACGCTGCAAAGTTACCAGCGCGTTGCATAAACCTTGGGGCATTTGGGTCAGCTGATATAGTCCTTGCATGGTAATTATCACACATTTTTCCTGATCTTCCTTCGGCAAAACAATTTGTCAATTTTCTGAAATTAGGTCCATAAACAAAAAGTTTTCTACTCCCCCAGGCGATCAAGCACGTCAATGATTCAAGGTAGCGGATATGCGTCTTTCTTAGTGAACTCTAAGTTGGCAACAGTCAATCAGAACTTAATTTGATCCATCCTTTATTTTTTTTACCAAAAGGATCGGATTTTCCCATAGCTCAATGATGGAATGAGTAACTCATCTTCCACTAACTTGCTGATTCACTACTGACCTCTGCTTCCGCTACTCTTGACCTTCAATCAGGCTCATCCTTATTGGTAATATTCCCAGTATCAACTTTGTAGAGTACGTTTTTTGCACATCCCAAGTCATGATCATTATGAGCAAATATCTCCTGAAATATTTTAAAGAATGGAGCACATCCTCTTTCTGATTCTAAGTCAGATCAGCTGGCTGCTCACAATCCCTTAATACATTGACACTTTTAGCAGTTTTCACCGGCAATTCCAATCCAGAGAATGATCCAAATTCATGAAAGGCACTAAGTTCCACCATCAGGAGCAAGTGTAGAAATGCAATGATCTGGCTTTTTTTAATTTTCATTGTCTTCTCTCCCAGATTGGCTAGGAGTACTAGTATTTCCCTGCGCCTGGCATTAAGATCCCTGGAGCCACCCACGGTTCAATCCTCAATTTTATCCATGGATTGACAATTTCACCATATAGCTGTTCTGGAAGCTTTATCATAAACCCAGTGTTAATTTATGATTTGGGCTCCCAGCGGAATAATGTTCATTTCATTTGTCATTAAAGGTATTCCACAATTCTCCATAATTTTCATTGGCATTGCTTTCCAATTTTGTCAACTAATTTATAGCAAATAGGTATAATGCCATCATTTTAAATCAAGTCGACGAATTTTTCTCTTCATCATCAGAATCTTTCCCTCCCGCTGGTACACTAAAGGCAACGTTTTCCTCAATATCATCATAGTGTTTTATTCAAAATCGCATTTCACCCCATACTTCCTAAGGAACTCTATCCTAATAAGTATACTATAATTTGGACTGTTCAGCACTATGGTGGAATCTGACACCACCAGCAATTCAAACCAAATTGGTAGCGCACTGTAGGCTCTACAGGAGATGGTAATGTCTGGTCCAGCCAAACTATACTATTTTTGATGCTCAAATCTAGCGAGATCTTTAAACACTTGTTCAAGTTGGATGGAATCAATTTATAATTGATGATCTATTATTAATTGTTGCTCACACTCTTTTTTTAGTACTAGATGGTCCCAACCCAAGGGGGGAGTTGCTCATACTCTTATCTTATAGACTAGAGTATCTACGTAGGTACGCTCCAAATACTGCAATGAAGTATTTAATATTTGGATAGTAGCCTTATTTGGCAATTTAAGTGTGTTATTTAATTTGAGTAAATAAATCAGCAATGATTCCTTGATTGCGCTGATAGGTAAAGAAATGTTCGTTTCATCCAACTTCGTTATGACTAAGTCTTCAGGGCTCTTGGTGGATCTGATTCTACCGCTAACTGTCATGCATATGGTCAAGCAACCTCATTAGATATTTTTTGGTCAATCCCTATGATTTGGCTTGAGTTATTGCATTAATATCCATGTTAACCACCTGATGGAGAGGATCAGGCGAGTCATCGTCCACAAATAGGTCAGAGATATCAACTTTATCATTCATTATATCAGGCGGGACAGGTTTATTAGCAGAACTAGAACGTCCTTGGTCTAGATTGATGGTTTTTTTCCCTAAATCTAAATAAGTTTCTTTAATATGAACGAGATTATTATGATCTTTTAGCTTTATGTCCTAACACTGATCAATTACATGGCAAGTTTTCCGCATTGGAAACAGTGTATTGACAATATGTCCACTCATTTTTGAACTTTGGGTTTACTTCCTGTCACAATTTGACTTTCAGATTCGTTAAGTGGTTTAATAATTTGACAATATTTTGAGCCTTCGTTTGGATTACTTTAGAAGTAAGATTTGGACCATAAAACGTGGCTCCAAGCATCTTCAGATGCTCCACCATCTGCAAGGTCATCATTTGGGTTACTAGTGCCACCACCATAATCTGATGCAGTTTTTGGTAAGGATAAAGTTCCATCTGCATGACTATGCGTGCATCAAAGTCAGTAAGCACATTTACCCCTTCTAAGGTCTGGGTTTTTAGAGTTAAACTGGTTGTCAAAACTAGCTAGGGTCTCATCCTTGCGGAAATTTTATTTCCATGGATTCCTGTTTGCAATTTGCCATCTGAGTAGGTTTTCCAAACTCCAACATGATCGTTGCTTTTTCTTCAGCGTATGACCAGTTGTCCCCATTGAGGTGAGGTAGCATCAAATTCAGGTAATTAGTGCTGATACAGTTCATTATGGTCAACACTTTCTGAAAGTCTGTATATTATAACAAGGTCATCTTAAAGAGGCATAAAAACACTGGGGTCGGTATCCCAGTGAAAGATGGGCAACTTTGGCATATTTTAAAATTCCTCAGTTGCTTCACTCATAGAAGATTCTTACTCAACAGCTCGAGTAGCCATAGGAGTGTTTTTAGTAACATTTCTGACATACCAGCAAATGATTTAGGCATATTTTGGGACAAAGAGGCCTTCCCAATTGGAGTTTCACATGAATTTTTGTCAGCCTCATTTGCCTCAAATTGCGCACAATCACATTTATGGTTCTAACTCCAAAACAAGCTTCATCATTTTTTCATATCTTCATGAAACTGCTGGATGCATTCTCGGTCTGCTTCACATTTGGTCTTTTGAGATAAAACTTCCTTAATAACTTTACCCACTTTTCAGTTCAAAGAAAAAACTTTTCCAAACAGATCGTTATTCACAGTTCCAACTTGTTTGAGCATCTTTTCCGCCTTGATTACACGCTCCTCTGAAGTATTAGCGCCATCTTGAGATGCCAAGCTAAGCACATTCAGATTGATGGCCTGCAATTCTGTCCAGAGCTTCTGAAGCTTATCATTATAAGACATTATGATTTTAATTCGCTTTTGACAACTCAACTAAATCTGTAGTGAGTAAAAATTATAAAAATCTAGGCTGCTAGATGGTTGCTCGCTTTGCACCCTGATTCAACTACACAGATCCTTGAACACTTGTGTTGATTGTTTGATAATGTATAAACTGGGGCAATAATAAAATGAAGACTATTATTTTTCTTACCAGAAAGCCACGTTGAGTGAAATGTCCAACGCTAGACAGGTGCTTCTTCGTCTTAATGATACTTTGGATCTGGTAGGGAACATTCCCTATTCTCTTCTTGCAGAGCCAAGAGGAGACTTGATAATGACAACCTAAGGATATCAAATCCTTGCACTCTTATTCTAAGAGTAAAGTTATATAACTAATGTAAAACAATCTCGGACATTTACCTTCTCAGCATGAAAATAAGAATGTTTTAGGTCGAGTTCCAAAAAAGGGAAATATCAGCCAATTGCAATTCCCCAATGCCATTACAAGCAATTCTTTTGAAAATGTTGATAGGAATGGCCAAAAGACCTTGCTGATTATTGGTGGAACCCCATAAATTAGAATAAAACCAGTTTGAAACCTGCACTGGCACATTTAGTAAAATTAAAAATCAGATTTTGCTGATTGCACAATGGACTCCAGGGAAACCAGCGGAAGTTACTTTCCTAACCAGTACTGATTCCTTCACCACACCTGTGCGGGAGCCACCCCCTTTTATAGGCGTGGCGGCAGGCCCCAAGGTGAGAAAGATTTCTTAAGCAGTGATTGGTTGGGGTATATCAAAACCCTGCCGCGTAGGTATATTATGCTCTAAAACCCCAACATCCATTTACCAAAAATTAACTAAAAATCTCCACAATCTGATAGGATCAACTCCCAAAATACCTAAATTAGAAAACAATGCAGCTATTTCAAACCTATCCCCAAATTCCTCTGACCTTTTAAAATAGTATAAATAATAGTCATTGGAAATTGGAAAGGGATTGCTTCTTGTAATAGCCACTGCATCTCTATTAAAAAAATTATAAACAACCACTTTTTACTTTTATTTATATTTTATTTTATCAAATCCTTAGTGGGATCCAGCAGCGTAGCACCAAGTGAGCATAGCAAAGCTGGATTCCTACAAACAAATAAGTTATTATCAAGTCTTAAATGAATTTTATTAAGGAATATTTAGGGATTTCTATAGTAAAAATTGACACATAACCTTTCAGCTGTCTGCTTGGAATCATTTTCTTCATATACTAGTTTGACACTCAAGTTTTAGGCACCAAATCATGTTGAGTTCTTTGACTTAATTTCTTAGGTAGCTAATTTTTAGCTTTTGGCGACCAATTTATTTGATTTAGGTGCCAGAAACAAATTGTGTTAACCAATGACGATCCTACCATTTATCAAAGGCATTAGAACGCTTAGGTACTTTCTGGTGAATCCCATCTGTTTGCTCTTAATGATTCCCCATAATTTGACTATTGGATGTTGCCCCACATTAAATTCTTGCTCAATATCGTTAGGAATGATTCCTGATAAAGGAATTTTTAGTTGGCAACCATTACTAAAATATTAAATTTTACCTAAAAATATTGACTATCAGCTGTTAATTCCCTTACCAAATCTGTGCTCAATATCATCAGGGATGATTCCAACAGTAAATTTTCTATTTGGTGACCATTGTTAAGATATACAATTGTAACAAATTGTCAAATTCATTTTTTAAACAATAGGTTGGATAATGTGGTCAACTGAAATTCCAACGGATGGTGTTCCTCAGCCATAAAGATACCTGCAAGGGTATCTCTACATTACCTAATAAGGTCAACGCCATCCAAAATTATGTCTCGTCTAAGAAGCTTGATAGATATGGTATCTTTCTGAGATGGTCAGTTAAAGCTGACAATTTATCCTCATTTTGGGTAAATTGTCAAACCCCTCCCTTATCTAATCCATAAGGTGGCTCTATTCCACTAGAAAGAATCACATAAGCAGTATTTACATTATTTGAGATATTCTCTATTCATTGCCCCAATACTAGTCTACCCTGAGTTTAAAAAGCCTTTTCTTTGGTTTACAAATGCTATCAGTGTCGCAGTTGAGCTATCTTAGAACAACTCAATAATAATCAAGTTAGATGAACTGTATCCTACTTTGGTGAAATTAACCAATGTTGAGAGGAATTATAGTATCGCTAAAAGTGAGTGCTTAGAGGTAATTTTTTCCACTAAGCAGTTTTACCTACCTTTATGGCAATCATGTCACAAGATTAATCAATCATGCGTCACTATGATAATTACAACAAATAAGGACGGATGGCTGGCTTGTGCGCTGGGCCCTCAAACTACAAGGTTATGACTTCTCAATTGTTATTAAGAGGGTACTATTCACTAAAAACTGATAAACTATCCTGTTTGATAATACTAACCTTATACACATCTGAAGAAGATTATGCATATTAATTTATAGGTCAACCAGAAGCATGAACCAAAAGATAGAGGTCCAATAGCAGGTAAAGCAAATAATGACCCATATCTAAATTAATAAAAGACTACTTTATAAAAAGGCAGGTTCAGACTGGCTCCCCTATGTACATCAGTCAGCCAGAACTACAACCGTTATGGAGGCACATAAAATTGTAGTCATGGCACCATGAGAAAACCCTACCAGTGGCCCAAGGATTGATGCTCCTAGGAAGGCATGATTGATTCTATTCACAATGTCCCTGACTCATGTCTCATTGTTCTTAACAAGGGTCTACAATCCAAATTTTTTACCATTAAGTTGTTGTAACAACTTCTCCCTTTGCCAATGTCTAATATATGTAATCTGATCGCTATCTACAGCTTGATATTGACACCGCTACTCTATCATTGCTGTCGACCATTTTTAGGGTTGAGGCCATCTCTGTGGTCTCTGCCATGGGTAAAGCTACCACCTCATTTCTGCTCAAACACATCCTCACCAAAAATGGTAGCCTGAAAGTCCTACTATCTGACAATGATACAAACTTCATACCATGAGTTGTGACCAAAATTAATTTGTTGATGGTAACATATCAGGCCTTTATGTTCCCCTATAATAATGAACTAATGGGGATCCAAACAAGTTAATGGCTTCCTCATTTCCATACTGCAAAAGATAAAACAGACCACCTGGATAGATTGAATGGTACCTTCCAGGATCTCTGATGACTTACCAAGTGAGCTATCAATTAATCATCCAGGTTTCCTCATTTAAAGCATTGTATGGTCGAGATCTAGTTTTTCCCTTTAATGTATAGCCTATCCTGGAGACTTTCTTGACAGAAATCGCTGCCTAAGTCATTAGAATACTAGCAGAAGAAACACTTAGTCTACAAACCCTAGTGTTTTCCCTGGATAATGATACTCAAAAGGAGACGAAATAAGACAAAGCCATTAAGCCTCTTATGCCAAAATACCAATTGGGAGACCTAATAATGTTTTATCATCATCGCCCTTGAGAAAGAGTCCATATGCTAGATGGGATATGGTCTGATACCTATAGCATGATATACCATCGTGGGCCAGAGTATTCCATTACCTCTATCAAAACATTTATAGTCTTTAATCTGGTTCATGGGAGATTTCTCCAGTGCTATTGTTGCAATAGGTGCTAAGGCGTCAAATTTTATGCTTAGGTATTCACTATAAAAAATTACCAGACGCTGCAAGTGGACAATTACCTGGACAATTAACAAAATGGACAACCTTTTCCGTCAAAATAGATTTTTAAATATAATTAAATAGAACACAGTGTAGAATCAAATACTGACGTGGGCTTTAGGACTCACTGATGGGTTGCTATTACTGAAGTTTGCTTCCAGTGACATAGGAAAAAGGATCCCTTACAATTAAAGTTCCTTCAAAATATGCTCCTTCCACTAGCATTTCTATTAATGCGTTTTATGAGTACTAAGCTGATCTCAAAAGTGATATACTAGAGAATTAATTATCTAAGTGAGGATCAGGGAGCAAATCACCAAAGCTCAGGGTAAAACTATTATAGTGTCAATCAACTGACTACAATTGAGATTCTGGTGAAAGTCCATAATAAATTAAAATACTCTTGCTGAAAAATTATGTTGGCGCAAGGGATATAAGAGAGTCATAGAATTGAGCCTAGTAGTAGTTAAAATAGGAATGCCAAGGAGTTTAAGGATTTGATCCAACATAATAGTCTTATGTAAATTGATTCACTAGTGCCAAGTACCAAAAGTAATCAAATACAACTTAGACAACTCCCTATGAATTTGTGGGCGACATGCTGATGACTTAAATTAATAAATCAAATCTTTTTTAAATTTTAGTTAAAAAATACTTAATCAAATAAATATCGCATAACTAGTGGTTGGACAAACAGCTGCAACAACTATGTACCTTATTGGTAAGATCTTGAAGGGAGTAGTGTAAAAAAGTCTGAATTGGGTCAGTTCAGATAAGGATCAAAATTTATTTGTAATTATTTCTAAAACTTTGGAGGATGTCTATTGATGATACCTTGGATAACCATTTCCCAAAGGAATAAAAGGGCTCTGTGATGCCGAAACCTGCAGAGAGAGTGACAAAGGGACCTCCTTCCTCAATCAAAAGCTTTAAGTAATCTGAGACTTTGGTAAATCTTGCTGATCTTAAGGGTTTTTAGGATCATGGGTGTAATACCTCATATCCCTCAATATTTTGATGCCAGGGGACCTGAAATTTCAGGGTGTTGGATTGCCTGTTTTTGCTTCTCCTGGTCAAAAAGTCTTTTTCCAGATACGACGACTGAGGTGGCAATTCCTAATAAAAATATAACAACCTTTCTAAAAATTGTGAAATCAGAAAAAGCGTAAAGTTTATTTGGCTTAATACCAGCTATATAAGGTTTTTTTGGGAGGTGTTTTGGGGAAATCTAAGCAGCCCAAGCCTAGATATATAAAATGAATAGATTGGGGATTTGGTAAAAGCCCAACAATCCCAGATGAATTTCTTGTGCTCAACATATGGCTCAGGCTTAAACACTGAGATTGTGTAGCTCCAAGGGAGCATGATTCAACTGTGTTGGTCGAGGTTGAGCTCTGAGTTTGATAATGGTTGACTTTTGTCATGGATTGTCCCTGAAAGAAGTTGGGCTTTTTGATCAAATCAGGATTGATCTATGACTTAATTAATTGTCAACTTTTGTCAGGGATTGTCCCCTAACAGAAGTTTGGACTTTTTGGTTGGTCTGGGATTGAAACCAACATCTGACGCATCTAGATCAGCTGTTTGAATAGATTTCTGACAAGGGTCAATAACCATACCAATATCTTTCCCCCATAAAGGCCAGAATGTATGCTCATTTTATTCAATAAAGCATGCCTTCTATTACTCTATCGTGCCTTTAATTACTGCCAAATTTCATATTGCTTAGTGAAAAAAGTCCATTAGGACAAATGATGAAGCTAAATTGACCCATAATTGTTTAGTCTTTGCAGAAACCAGCAATTAAACATGCTTTCCTTAAAGAGGATATGATTTTAGCCCAGTTACTAACACACAGCAACATTTTAAGGTGATGTTCATTAAATGAGATGAAGTTATACAAAATTGCCATTTTTCCACGAGTAAAGATTCAGATTCATGATGGAAAACAGGCCTCTATTTGAGCTATAGCTTTTTCCTAAAGCCATCTTCCTGCACCTTTTGCAAGTTTGGTTGTCAACCCCTCTCCAGGAGGGGGCTCATTTTCCACAAATTTACTCTAAGGAACGCCGCCAATTTCTGCCAGGGTTGGCTTTTCCATGTTTGTCCAACACCAAATTCACTGGCTTGCCCACTCCAAAAACACTCAACGCAATTACCCCAGGACTAGATTTTCAACTTCAGTAACCCACATTTCACCTGCCATACCTGCACCCCCATGTTATCTGTCCTAGCAGTAGTAACTAGACAGAAGCCCACGTTGCCTAGCTGGCTATATGTCCAGAAGATTCAAATTCTATAGTAGGATGTTACCCACCTCTGTTGCAGGCTAATAAGAATGTATCTGTTTAAATAGTTAAAAGGCGCCCGTTTCAACTTCAGCAAGGGCCTTCAAGTTGGCCTCTCGTGTATCTAAAGTGCATGCCACAGGGTCCAAGAAGATGAACATTACAACTGATGCCACTACTGGGATTGGGTTTTAGAAGGGGGTGATGAGATGGTTGAGGCTATGCCTGACCACCACATAGCCTTATTTCCTTAAAGGTAATAATTAGGCCAAACAGGTGTGTTACAAGGGCCTTATCTATCAAAAAATTGGTAAAAAAATTTCAAATCAAAGCTATATAGATATAGATGACATTGTTCCAAATACGGCCTGATTTGATAAAAAATTATTGGATTTATAATCAATTGGAAGATATATCTTTAATAGAAATTTAATTAAAGTTTTCATATTCCCAATTACCCGTCAGACAGTCTATAACGGTTCTAAATGAGAACTTTGTAGGCTGAGATTCTCAGTATAGGTCACTAAGGGCTAAGCTGTCCGCATACTCTAAGGGAGCTTCTCTAAGCTTATTCATCAATTTTCCCTTATTTTAGTATATACAAAAACTGGCGAAGGTGCTTAAAGAAACTTTGACTTTTAAAATACCATAATAAATATTATAGAATCTAAAATAATTTACTAAAATCTTCAAAATCATCTATACTATGAAACTTGGATATCTGGTGCCTGAGATGTCATGAAGAACACCCTAGAGCTAAAACAGGGTATCAACCACGTGCTTCTGTTTTTAGGGATGAACCTCAATAGTCCATATTCATTGTAAAACTCTCTTTAATAGATCTGTTTCACCTAAGACACCAATGTAGCCAATGGACACATTATTTTGTATATGGTGTCTAAAATGTTTGATGCTATGACATTAGACCATTTAGAAAAAACGCTCAGCAACCATTGGAAGGTGATGTCCATCACACTTTCAGGCTAACTTTTGACTCGAAAATATGGATCTATAGCACATGACTGCCCACTTCCAGGTGCACTTTGAGATGGCCCTGAAAATTTCAAATATGTCTCCAACCCTCCCCAATCAACCTCAACTGCAGTAAGACTCTGGCGCAAAAAGTCCCCCCTCCCTATCTCAGTGTCTCCTAACTCACCTTCCCTCACCTTAATTTTTATGAACCCAGATGTATTAAAGTAACCATCAATTAATCCCCCCTTGGGTTAGAGCCATCTAAGACTAAGAAATGCAGTTCACGTTTGACCTGTCATGAATCTAAGATCTTTCCCACTTCAAATTTGTGTGTTCTTTCCACCAGGGTGGCATCAACATCTATTAATTCATTGCTTATGAAAAAAAAGTGACAATAATTATTTAAGTCATTTGTCTACCAATGCAGAGGCTGTTTTAGGTAAAAAGCACAAATGTATAGATTCTTAGTGATAGTAAATGGGCTGATCATATGAAAAGCCAGTTTCTGATATGGCACTTTGAGGTGCAGGTTCTTGGTGTTAGTTATAAGTCAATTCTTAATAGTTAGGATACTCTTGTCAATTTCAGACTAAAGCGCTTGACATCATTAATTGATTAGTCGACAAGTCCTGAACATGTTGTAAACCTTATTGATATGCGTGATGAAGTTATATGATTCTGCAATGTTATTTTAAGATTGAAGGCCAGTAGTGTAAAGGGTTGTACCATAGGTTAGTACACATATGGGACACTACATTGATGAGAGTGATGAAATTATTGTATAAAAATCAGGCTAAAGGGAGGTCAGCTGGCTATGTTTCCTAGGTTGCAATAGCTTAGCATCATTTGTACTGCTCCAAAGGCTGGTTTTACATTTATTCAGACCATATATTTGAGGATATTAGACTGATGATCTGCAATAGTTATTCCTTAGCATTTTAGACAGGGCCTCTGTTGAATGGTTGACTGGACCTAGATTTTTGGATAATTTGAAAGGGAAGTAATAATATTAGCTGATGCTAAATTATTCTGAATCATATCAAAATTATCAGTGATTATGGACCAAAGATATCCTAAGTATATCTGAACTTGAAATTTGTGACCTAGTGATTCAACTTAATAATATTCAACTATGATTACATGGGCCCTGGGGCTTTGTTGGTTAATCTGGACTTAACAGTAATAGTTGACTTGATGACTTGGGCATGTGGGCTTTGTTGGTCTATGTCAAAATTAGATTTTAAAGTCAATCAAGTTTTTGACTAAATTAACTACTAATGAGTGGTACAAATCGGCTTTGTATGTGCTTCCAATTGCTTGAGTGTAGCATTGGTTCAGCTATCTGTAGACGCATCAGAAACGCTTTCTTGAGATAATATTAGTTTAACACCAACCCTGAGGCCATGTGAGTTGCCCCTGAGTCGAAAGGATTGTAGCCCTTAAACAAACTTATAACATTTTTCTCTGGCTAAGTGCCATTGAAAATGAGGCGTCATGGATAAGATGTGTTTAACATCAAATTTTATAAATTATCTTCAAATTGATGCTAATGAAATACAATTGGTATCACTCTAAGTTAATAGTTTAATATACAAGATCTTCTGAGGAGGATGCTGAAGCGGCAGCACAAACTCCTCTAATTTATAAAAAAACCCCATTCCCACAACCCGTACTCGCCTCCCTTCAGACACCACGCTAGTGGTATCCTTTGCAAAACTCCTCCACCTTCCACCCCAGGTTTTGTATAACCAGTTGGTCGCGGGGCTCATGGCTTATGGAACTCAGCCCAACCTCATCTTTGCCATT
Organism: Massospora cicadina; assembly: GCA_022478985.1. NCBI lineage: Eukaryota > Fungi > Entomophthoromycota > Entomophthoromycetes > Entomophthorales > Entomophthoraceae > Massospora > Massospora cicadina. Next base: position 143,988 of record JAKSZP010006755.1, read on the forward strand.
CCGTCTGGTGCGGAGCGCCTTGCTGCTCCTCGTGCAACAGCCACCATCATCCCACACCACCCTACCATAGCCCAACAAATCCCACCCTGCGCTAGTGTGGCTGCAGCGCCTGATCATTTCTTTTGGGCTCAGGTCAATAATGGTAGGCAGATTTGTTCCCTCTGCTTTGGCCTCAACCATGAAAAAAGAGCGTGCCCTCAGGCCAAGTCCGCTGCTGCGGCTTCTGAGCCCCCCTCTGGAGGTTCAGTATGGGGCGCTTTTCTGCCCCCTCCCACCCTCCAATCTCGTTCAGTGGGCCCACATGGAAAATCAGCCCCACCCAAAACCTCCATTCTCACTCTCCCACCTAAATCTACGCCAGCCAATCAGAGCAATGCTTGGACCAACATTCGTACCCAAGCAGCTGCCCATTCGCCCAATCCTACCCACTCAAATTTAAATGCCACTATTCCAGTGAACCAAAATCCATGGGATCTATTGGCTGAAACTGACGAATCAGGTAATATCCTTATTAATAAGCATACAGGTCAACCTCTCTGCCATGGCGATTATGGTCGGGCAGAATTTTTCCTTTCCAACTTTGATGAAACCCCTACCCCTCGCCATTTTGCTCCTCTACCCAATACAACCCCCTTCCAAAGTGACCACCAGCTCGCCTTAGCTGCGGTGGCCTCTCCTCATTGCCCAAAACTACGCACCGCGGTGGCCCAGTCAGTGGCTCAGCTCCAGCATGGCCTGCCCACCATCTTCTTCCCCCTGACTTCCCTGAATCTCCCTGCAGTGACATCTCAAAATTATCTGATGATGCTGAAATTGCTGTTATGAATGTCGCAACACTTGCTTCATTCAACCCCCAGCCAAAATCACCCGCCACAGTATCTCCCTTTTCACCCAACTTCCTGAAGCCTGCAAAGAAGCTGAAGTTCTCCTCGCAGCTTTTGTTGAAACACTTTCCCGTCATTATCTTGATGCAGAAGTGGAAAACTCCTACTACGCTGACCTCAGCCCCCACTATGCAGATGCCCCAACGCCCTGGCTCTCTGCTCTGATCCGGTACTGCAACCAACACCCCTTGATTGAGGCGGGTCTTTCTGAAAACCAACCCCCCGACCTCTCCTCACCCTCTGCCATGGTGGGTTAAGCAGTTTCTGCTTCCCACCTGGTTAGTAGTTTGTTTTGCCATTTTGAGTGTTGTGATCAGTACTGTCCGTCCCCTGGTCAGCGTACCTCGAATAAATCGAAAGGAATGAAGTAACCCAACACCCTAAAAATAGAAGGGTGTTGGGTATTAATGGTTGGGCATGTGAAGAGACTGACTTAGATAAAAAACTGATGCCCAAAATTGAACAATTATTATTCTTAACAAATTTTAGTAAGGGCTTCAGACTGCACATACTAATATTTTTGTTAAGATGAATAATTGATCTATCACATCAGTTTGGTAAGGGTTTTATCCCTGTTCTATAATGTTAAATTTCGGTTCTTGCTATCTAAGAATGTTGACTTAATTTTTTATTGTAGTTTCCTTTTACATCTAGCTTAGGAGATGTTCTATACTTTTTAAAAATCTTTTCATCTATTCATATCCAATTAATCAAACTTTTCTACAACTTAGAGTGCCCCTGTTGGAGCCCTTTATATAAATAAGGCTGTGTCAACAGTAACCATATTGTAAGAATTAAAAAATTAACAAAGAGCTGGCTTTCTTCTGAAGATACTATTATGTGGTTTGAAAGACTATAGTAGGCTTAGCTTTACAGATGTATTGGAGGTTGGGATGGTCAAACAGTGTGGGACTGTGATACCCATCTCTCATCAATTCAATTTATTTGAGGTACGCCGACCAGGGGATGGACAGTACCAAACACAACACTCAAAATGACAAAACAAACCACTAACCAGGTGGGAAGCAGAAACTGCTAACCCACCATGGCCGAGGGTGAGGAGGGGTTGGGGGGTTGGTTTTCAGAAAGACCCACCTTGATCATGGGATGTTGGTTACAGTACCGGATCAGAGCAGAGAGCCAGGGTGTTGGGGCATCCGCATAGTGGGGGTTGAGGTCAGAATAGTAGGAGTTTTCCTCTTCTGCATCAAGATAATGACGGGAAAGTGTTTCAACAAAAGCTGCTAGGAGAACTTCAGCTTCTTTGCGGGCTTCAGGAAGTTGGGTGAAAAGGGAGATACTGTGGCGGGTGATTTTAGCTGAGAGTTAAATGAAGCAATCGTTGTGTCATTCATAACAGCAATTTCAGCATCATCAAATAATTTTGAGATTTCACTGCAGGGAGATTCAGGGAAGTCAGGAAGGAAGAAGAGGGTGGGCAGGCCATGCTGGAGCTGAGCCACTGACTGGGCTACCGCGGTGCGTAGTTTCAGGAAGTGAGGAGAGGCCACCGCAGCCAAGGCGAGCTGGTGATCACTTTGGAAGGGGGATGTATTGGGCAGAGGAACGAAATGGCGAGGGGTAGGGGTTTCGTTAAATTCAGGAAGTAAAAATTCCTCCTGACCATAATCGCCTTGGCAGAGAGGTTGACCTGTATGCTTACTAATGAGGACATTACCTGATTCTTCAGTTTCAGCCAATAGATCCCATGGATTTTGGTTTACTGGAATAGTGGCGTTCGAATTTGGGTGGGTGGGATTGGGCAAATGGGCAGCTGCTTGGGTGCCAATGGTGGTCCAATCATTGCTCTGATTGGCTGGGGTAGATTTAGGTGGGAGAGTGAAGCTGGAGGTTTTTTTTTGGGGGGGGGCTGATTTTCCATGTGGGCCCACTGAACGAGATTGGAGGGTGGGAGGGGGCAGCAAAGCGCCCCATACTGAACCTCCAGAGGGGGGCTCAGAAGCCGCAGCAGCGGACTTGGCCTGAGGGCACGCTCTTTTTCATGGTTGAGGCCAAAGCAGAGGGAACAAATCTGCCTACCATTATTGACCTGAGCCCAAAAGAAATGATCAGGCGCTGCAGCCACACTAGCGCAGGGTGGGATTTGTTGGGCTATGGTAGGGTGGTGTGGGATGATGGTGGCTGTTGCACGAGGAGCAGCAAGGCGCTCCGCACCAGATGGAATGGCAAAGATGAGGTTGGGCTGAGTTCCATAAGCCATGAGCCCCGCGACCAACTGGTTATACAAAACCTGGGGTGGAAGGTGGAGGAGTTTTGCAAAGGATACCACCAGCGTGGTGTCTGAAAGGAGGCAAGTACAGGTTATGGGAATGGGGTTTTTTTATAAATTAGAGGAGTTTGTGCTGCCGCTTCAGCATCCTCCTCATATTGGAACCCAACGTCAAAGTAGCCCTTAAAAGGGCGGAAGTCTATAAAGCCAGCTGGCGCAAAGGCCTCAGTGGCTAGGTCAATAATTGCCTTATTGGTATATGGGAACAAACGCCCATAGTCCACTTTAAGGCAATAGCGAATGGCAGAACGAGGGAGGGCGAGAGGATGGGGGCGAGAAGGGTGGACGCGCGCCAGGTAGAGCGTTAAGTCCCATAGGGGGACAATCCGGTTGGAAGCAGTGGGCGGGCTGTTTGAGCCCATCTGAACGCGCTTGCCTGCGAGGCGGAAAACACTAGGTGGGGGTGCACTGCTGCCCCACACTGGGGTGGCAGGAGGCGGAGCTAAGGACATCAAAGAATAGGTTTGGGCAGACGGCCGTGGATAAATAAAACTTTAAATTTAAAATCGCTCAAAAGTGACTTCGAGCAGTAAAAGAAAAGTGGTGTCCCCATCTCTCATCAAAGGTGTGCCCTAAATCAGAGATTTAGGTAAGAGTAATAGCCTTGTGAGACCCTTGCTTACTTCTAAAGGGGTGAAAAGTTATATTCAACTTGATATCTAGATCCTGTAATATAACAGTGCAAGATATTGGTATAAATTATAACTCTAGCATACTCTACAGTTTCAATGAAAGTTATAGTCAAGGGCTTCACTTGGCTTGAGTCCCAGGTGGACTATAGTAGAGCTAAGTGATCCATAAGTCAGCCTTATCCAGTAGTTCTGGTGAATGTGGGATTTTCAGTCACCAGATACCCTAAGATATGCATATTTTAGACATTTTGTCAATTTCAGCCATAGCACCATCTTTAAACTCATAGATTCTGCAATCGAATATATGACCTGATCCTATAGACGCACTACAAAGAATAAATTATAATTAACTAACCAGTCATTTTATGTTTAGATCTTTAAGCTTTAACAACAAGCGTTCTGATGCTGAGGATCCATTTTGTATCAACTCTTACAAGCTATTAGGTCACTCATGACACGTGGAAGCTCACTATATAGCCTTATGACAAGTTAATCCATACATACAAGTTTTTTTGAAATTAACCAATTAGTTTGAATTGCTAATTTATGGCTTTTAGTAAAATCAAATTTATTTGAGGCACGCCAACCAGGGGACGGACATTGCTGATACAACGCAATAAACCCACACCACTGGGTGACAAACAAATGAGACAAAAAACCTCTTACCAGGCAGGTAGTGGAGACCGCTAGCCCACCATGGCAGAGGGGGAGAGAGGGTCAGGCGGTTCTTCTACAGGCTCAGCAAATTGGGAAGAATCACAGTTGTTGTAGAAGCGGATAAGCGCAGAGAGCCAGGGCGTTGGGGCATCAGCTTGGTGGGGATGGAGACAGGTGAAATGTAAGTTACTTACCTCAAGATCAGCTTGGAAGACAGCCTCCATTAACTACGCCACTTGATGCTCCTCTTGGATGCGGGCATCTGGGAGTTGGGCCAAGCTGGCGAGTGTTTTTCAGGTAGTTTAGAGGCTGTGTCAAATGTAGCTAGTTTCGCCACATTCAAGACAGCAGTTTTGGCATCATCAAGCAATTTGGATATTTCCTCCCATGTCACTTTGGGGAAATTAGGGGGGAAGTCAATTGTGCTCAGCCCTTAACTGTTTTGATCCATTTTTTGGGCCACTGCTTTGTGGAGCTGGCTGCAAAGGGGTGAGGCCACCGCTTCAATGGCAAGCTGGTGGTCACTTTGGTAGGGGGCAGCATTCAGTTTAGGATATTCGTTTGGGGTAGAGGGATTTTTCAAAATCTGAATTGTAAAATTTATCCCAATCATAATCAATTGGGCTTTATTCACCAGTTTTAGCATCCTTATTCATGATAATTCCACCTGTCTCATCAACCTTGGCCGATAGGTCCCAAGGATTCTAGTTTACGCGAATAGTGAATTTAGAATTTGGGAGGGTAGGATTCAATTGGGGCACTTGGGCGCGAATGGTGGTCCAGGCCTCACTTCGATTGGGCAGTTGGTGCCAAGGGTGGGGAGTGTGACTGGAGAATTTGGTGGGGGCTGACTTCCCACGTTGGTTCAACATGCGAGAATATTGGGTGGGAGGGGGCAACAAAACTCCCCATTCAGATGATGCCAAAACGGGTTTGGAAATTGAACTGAGGGAATCAGCATGGGGGCAGGACCATTTAGTATGGTCAAGAGCAAAACAAATGGGACAAATCAGTCAATTGCTTTTGACACGAGCCCAAAAAAATTCTTAGGTGCTACAGTGATGCAATCACGTGGGGGGATTTGTTGGGTGATGTTAGGGAGGTGAGGAATAATAGTGGCAGTGGCGCGAGGGCCCACAAGGCGCTCCGCGCCATAAGGAATGGCGAAGACCAGGTTGGGCTGAGTGCCATAAGACAAAAGCCCAGTCATCAACTCATTGTAAATAATTTGGGGTGGGAGATGTGAAGAGAGATTAGCAAATGACACCACTAGAGTGGTGTCATCAGGGAGATGAGTTCAGGTGGTGGGGACGAAAGTATTTTTATAAATGAGTGGAGTCAACGCTGCTGCTGCTGCATCTGCTTCTGTTGGGAACTCTATGTAAAAATAGCCCTTATAAAAGTGGAAATCAATAAAGCCAGCTGTCGTGAAGGCAGCGGTGGCAAGTTCAATAATTGCTTTATTGGCATATGGGAATAAATGCCCATAGTTGACATGGAGGCAATATCAGATGGTGGATTTAGGTAGGGTGAGAGGATGGGGGCGAGTCAGGTGGATGCGCGCAAGGTGAAGAGCTAAGTCCCGTTGGGGGACAAATTGACCAGTAGAGTTTAGTGGACTATTTGAGCCCGTCCAAATTCGTTTTCCTGCTGGGCGGAAAATGCTGGGAGGTGGATCACCACTGCCCCACACTGGAGCAGCAGGCAGCGGATCCAAGGACATCAAATGGGAAAAGGTTATGGTCAGGTGGCAGTAGATAAAGTAAACTTTTTATTATAAATTCGCTCAAAAGTGAGTTCAAGTGGAAGAAGAAGGTTTTTGCTTTTAGAAAATCGTCATCAAAAAATTTCATGAAAAGGCAATTGTTATTCTAGTGAGCTTGAGCAAAACTTAATAGATGATAATTTGGATATTGTTGTGAGACAGCACTCTAAAATCTAGTTAATATATGATTAAACATTTGCTTCAATATACTCCAACCTATAATGCTGCAAATTTCGCCTTCCCTAGTGAGTAAAATAGAGGTAGATTCAAGGTGAAAATTTTAAGATTATAGCAATAATATGGATCATGTTGTGTAAAAACATGCCATGAGATTTTCTTAATTTACATGAGCATAAAGCGGTAGCTTCTGTGAATATATTTTTATTTTTTATTTTTTATTTGTATTTGAGGTGCGCTGACCAGATAAAGGACATTACTGAAGCTCTAAAAATAAAAAATTGAATGAATATAATACCCAAACATAATGATTGACCATCCAAATGAGTAGGTGAAACACAATTGAACAAGAATACAACCAACCAAGTGGGACAACAATGAGTCACTCAACCCACCATGGTGGAAGGGGAAGGGGGATCAAGTGGCACATCCTCAGTATTGGATAACATATAAAGGCAAGAGTGTGGGCCAAAGCGGAAAGCAATGGTGTGGGGTGATCAGTTGCATGGGGAGTGAGTTGTCTGATGGTTGGCTGGGCAGCAAAATGACCAGCATCAAAAATAGCACCTAGGTATTTGGAGAAGCAGTTTTCCGCATGAAGGTGGATGGAAGGAAGCTGGGATAATAAAGCCAAGATGGTGAGGGTGGTTTTTGTCTTGTCCTGTGAAGTGATAGCTACTCTTTGGATGGCGGCATTTGCTTGTTTGTGTAGGTT